>JAWQEG010004620.1:10000-34070 GCA_033782935.1 Petrolisthes cinctipes | reverse complement strand
TGATGTATACAGTATTGTGAGGAAAGTGTCAAATCACGCCCCCTCTCACATACACAGTACAGCTACATACAGTCACGGTGTAAAGTTGTATCACACGCCTCTCTGCTAGGATTGATGAGAAGAGAGTTTGAGAATAATGTTTGTTGTTTCGAATGAGACGAGATTTATTTTAATTTTTATTCATTATTATTATTATTATTATTTTTATTTATTATTTATTTATTTATTATTATTAATTATTTATATTTATTATTATTTATTTATTATTTATTATTACCGGTATTATTATTACTCATTATTATTATTTACTTACTTTTATTATTATTATCATTATTATTATTATTATTATCATATTATTATTATTATTTATTATTATTATTATTATTATTGTCACAAGGGAGGAGTCAGAGAGGCGGGACAGCCAGCAAGGTTAAAGGTAAGAGAAGTAATGATTTCTTGGACTTTCACTTCATATTATAATACACACTACTGTCCCATATTGGCACAACCCGTGACACCAAGAGACGTGATAAAAAGTGAGTGAAGACCCAAGCAAGCAGGGAGGGGGAAGGAGGGGAAGAGAAGAGATCCCCTACTCACTCCCCTCCCCCTCCCAACCCTGCACTCACCCTCTCCCCCACCTGAACCTCCTCCCCACGTACTCACTCCCCCATCTCAAGGTCGCATTACTACGCAATCTCTCACATAGTAGATGGAAATGTGTACTGTCTGTTTCTAAATTCGTGCTCGTTACCACCATCAAGAGGTCACTGTTATCACATGGTTTGTTTGTGGAGTTTTTGTTTACCTTTCACAAAAACAAACGTGGTCTTTGTGAGAACATTATACGTACTGTACTGTACTTATGTTTGGATGATGTAAACTATACGCACACTAACACGGCAAAAGAAAAATATTAAACCTATAGCCTACAGTATATACCGGTATTGTACAGTGAGAGAGTTGGGAGTGCTGGGTGGCTGGTTAGAGACCGTGACAAACAAGTGTGAGATACGAGATAGAGTAAAGCTGGCGAGGTGTCACGTGAGACTACTTTACTGCACCCCGCCCATAGCCTTGTAGATTCTACACGCGATTCTCAATATTATTCTCATAGTAAGGAATTCCTCTCGTATGACAGCAATATTGATTGATATGAAGGTCGTTGAACTATATACAGTACGTAGATATAAAATAGGTATGAGAACAAGAGAAAATTGGTCAAATCTGGAAAACTTAGGAAAAAATATTAGTCCATATTCAATTATGTCGATATACAAACCATATGAAGGAAAAAGGCCATAAGATATGGGGAATACACAGAACGGTAGGGCATTCCATATTTCCATAGTTGAGATGAGGAGCGAACATGCTATACTGAGTTAAAGTAAAGTAACCTACAGTCAGAATCTAAAGTCATGCCCGTTGCTAAGTCAGTGTAATTTGGTATTTGGCCTGTGTGTGGTGCAGTGTGCATATATACCTTTCATCATTCATACATGACTAGGGAGTACAAGCCCGTCTGGAGTTCCCACGAGACCCTTGTTTGATTTGTGAAATATATACAAGAACTCCAAAATCAAGCCATGTGATTACAGTGATCTCTAGCGTAACAATAATAAATTAATTTAGTTTCTGACTATACACAAGATTAGTGGGGTATTGCTGTTAGAAATGAGAGAGAGAGAGAGAGAGAGAGAGAGAGAGAGAGAGAGATTTGCTAGAATTACTGAAAACCTTTCGAGCAGGACTGAAATTGCTGTACACTCGCTCCAGAAAATATCGGTGCATAATCTAGTCAGGAAATTATAGAGACAAGCGACGATCAATTGTAGTGTGTCAGTTGTTCCGGGTGAATGGTAACAGCACTGTACAGTCACGAGCACTAATATGTATTCAGCTTTGGTTGAACAGTCCAATTCACCAACGAAGTCATTCCTATGGAGATATTTTTGTGCATTTATTTACTGTCTCTAGGTATTCGAAGCACACCTGAATACTTATTAGTGATCCACACTGTACATATTATTCTAATGAGTTGCCAGTGTGGATGATATGGAGAGTAAGTAGTGTGGGATTTTGAGAACTAAGGATTGATACACCTACAGTTGTGGACATATGAAACAGACTAGCCTGAAACGGGGCCCCTCATTAAGTATAGGACCCTCCCGAAATGTCATAAGTTGAAGGCATCTATCTATCTATCTTTTCGGCAGTCGTCGATCACGCACGCCCTGCACCGATACTTTATGAGACGACTGTACACTTTCAATATATCGGTTGGCTGCAATGAAGGTATAATTGCACCATGACTGTCAGCCACAAAAAAACACACAAAGATAACGGAAATGTAGCAGAAAGTTTGTTTTGTCGTGTTTGGTCAGTTATGGCTGGAGTACACAATACACAGGCTTGTTTGATTTGAGCTCGGAGGAAGAATGAACACCAGGAATTGTGTCATGACAAGTCTAAATATTTGTGCCAACATTTCCAACAATTTTTAATGAGTACGTGACTGTGAAGAATTCTGTTTTGGCACCTTTCCCCCTTCCCCTTAACACACACACAGACACATTGTTGGGTAGTTGGGAAAAATGGCAAAACAAGTTACAGTACTTCCAATAGAAATGAGGTCAATAACTCAATTACATACAGTATTTGATATAAACATAATTGTAAGAGAAAAATATTGGTGACTTCTAAGTTACACTTATATCACTGTAAATCTTGGTGTTGTAATTACACTGGAGCCCTTGAGACGTTGGTTCTTGGTTTATCGCTTGTTACCCAGCAATGGCCAGCATTTGGAACTACACACATGGAGGTTACAAGCAGTTACACTATCGTATTGAAAATTGGCATACTACAGTAACTATAAGGCCCACTACTACCAGAAGCATTGTTACTACTACAGTACTTGCAAACGGAGTACCTTGAATAACACAATCTGATGTGGATACCTCTATTTTGATGCCAGAATCAACAAAACGGACATCACACACCGTTATCCCATCCAAATCACTGGCCTGAGTCACTGGTGAGTGGCCTCCACCGCGTCCACTCTTATTAAATCAGAGTCTCTCCTGTCTCTCCTCAGTCTCTCAGTTCTCAGGGCTGACTCTCAGGTGTAATTGGTAAACAAACGGTAACCAAACAAACGAGGGATACAGGGGGCAAAATTTATCACGGATTTGGATTATCAAATCATATAATTATTCCTTTACAAGACATTAATTAAAATGTCTTCAATGATAGAACTTTGTAAGAAACTTATGAATGGAAATGGAAATGAAGACGAATATAATTGCCAAAAAATACAGCGTATTGGAAATGTGACGTCACTACTCCTTACTAACTATGCTAAACTAATAAAACTACGGCTAATCAGAGTACCCTAAATTTACCTTGAAAGTACATACCTTAGTATTAATTTCCTCCCAACGAGATAATGCAAGTTTTATGCTGATAATTTAGAAAACATTCCGAATCCCTCATGGACTCTCAATGGCTCAATCATCGACAATCAATCAATCAATCATGGCCACGAGTAAGTCATAGGGCTATATTCAAGAACATTGGTGGTGCATACGATGGCTCCATAGACAAATAACAGAGCCGTCGTAACGGTACCACTCCATCGTCAACACCACTGATGTTCTTGCATACGACCCATAGACTCTGTGTGAATTCCAGGTATTTATTGAAAGAATTACCGTTTTGTAGCAGTGTTGTCAGATCCGGCTGGGTCCCAGTATTTTACCCCTGTCATTTATTGTACTTTATCACGATTATTTCCCGGTAGTTTGCCCAGGTTAGGTCACGGTAGTTTGCCCAGGTAAGGTCCCGGTAGTCTGATGTGGTCTAGGTTAGGTTAGGTCAGGTCAGGTAAAGTCAGGCTAATTTCAAAATGCCCCATTTGAATATGCCCTATCTTGGAAATGGGGCATTTGCGGAGGAAATGCGATAGAAGAAAATAGTCTTAGAATGGTCTAAATAAGTGGGTAATGAAGGTAGAAAAAACGTACGCAATAACGGTAATTCATTCAATATTTACCGAAAAGACGTACGCAATAACGGTAATTCATTCAATATTTACCGAATTCCATGATCCTCGTCTTCTATGGCAGTGTTTTACTAAATAAATTTGGTCATGGCCGTTCGTCCAATGTGCCAAACCAACCCAAGGCAACACCCAGACAAGGTGTGTATAGAATAGCGAATTATGTGTTGTATTAATTAAGAAGGTACAGCCACAATCAAATAACCACTGACACTTTCCTTCCATCGTGCAAATAAATCATATCTGTATCATATCAAAATATACTCATACAACACCTTATGTCAACTCAACCCCCTCAGTTATTATTATTATTATTATGAGGTGCTGCAATATCATACACGTGTTGTTCTTTATTACCAAGATATTTACTACGATGGAAGGAAAGTGTTGGTGGATATATTTGATTGTGACTGTACAGTATACACAACATATTGTGAGAATTGAAGGCTGCTGATTCCTCCTGAATATACCACGAAACAAGCTCCTTCCATATAAAGTAGGTTCGTGGCTATAATTGAAGGACTCATTTACCTCCAATTTCCTGACTGCATCACAGGGTCACAATCACAGGGATGAAAGGAAATGTAGATATGTGTGTGTGTGTGTGTGTGTGTGTATTATTTTACTGACTCTGTATTCACTTGTATGATTTTTCTTCAACTTATCAATTTTTCCTAAAATTTTGTAGACTATTCTTATACTAATAGCAGTGTTTTTGTCCCCCCCCCCCCCCACAGCCCCAGTTCTTGCACGACACAATTTTAAAAGTATTCAAGAATAATTTTTATTCGCTGATAAAACCAATAATAATTATTATACTGTAAAACAAAAATCAGGTAATGAATTGCCCCAATATTGGAGTACCTTTCCACTCCCTCTCTATGCTTGAGCCCTGAAAAAGGATAATTATACACATCAAAATTCAACAAATTATATGCAGTATATTGAAAAACATGTCGACTAGATTACAATTCCAAAAGCCACACCAAACTCTACTGTTCTGTTATTTGTTAAGGCGATAGTGAACGTCTGGTACATTAGAACGCCTTGATTCCTCCAATGTATGTCGGGAAAACCGGACCAGATTAACAAAAATAATGGTGACCTGCTGCTTGGATTAGTTTGGAGGAATCAGTTGCTTTAGATTTACCACCAACACTGAACTACTCCCTTAACTCCTGGAAACTTAATCCATAAAGATATTCCCGAGGTTTTACCACTTGACGAGACAGAATGAGAGTAGATATATATGTAGATATGAAGGCTCCTGAGTCAACATACAGTGATGATTGATGTATTTTTATTAAATTATAAATAGCTGCAGTATATAATTATAATGCTTCTGTTGACCCTCCATGGTATTCATTCACACTGTCCAATGTAAGGATGAGGTGTTTAATACATTACTGTATATTTATCTTGTTGAAAGTGCACCGATTCCTTTCTAAGTAATATGATACTAGATACACATTCTGCGTACATTTGCATGTTTCCAAGTTCGAGATAAGTACCTACAGGTAGTTGTGTAAATTTTTGGTACCATATTTTTGTCTTGGATTGCATTACCCTTATCGAAAAAGCCAAAAAAATTAAAGGATGGTTCCGGTACAGTATTTTGCAAGGTTAAGAAAATGTAGTACAATTATTTTACATTAGGGAATAAGAGAGAAAAAGAACAGTTTGGCGACAGCCTACTGGGCTGTGGCTGGAAACACAGAAAAAGAAAAAACAATAAAAAGAAATATGCATGAACTAAATAGGGAGAAGGAAATAATGAACATAAAAGGAAGTCAAGATAAAAAAAAATATAAACATATGACAGACAGTCTTGATGGACGAAAACTTTATGTAAAGTGAAAGACATGAATCGTGTGCAAAGTTAATACGAGAGAATAAATTAAGTGCAGATATGTAATCACCATTGCAATAAGATATATACAAATGACAGACAATAGCACATATACAGTACCGTATTACATACTGCTAAAAAAAGCACACCACTGGCACAGCTAGATTTAGTTGCACAAAGTCAGTCCTTGAGAGTCATACACAAAATTCTGTTTAATGTGGCTTCAAATTCCAGCCCAGCCAGTGGAGTTTCTCAGCAATTTGTCAGTTCATCATAGTAGGCCTATCCGTACACAGATATACATTCATATATTATATCACACTGATTTACAGGACAGAATATGAGGTATTGACTAAATTCATTTGCACAAATAGAAAGCTCATTCTAATCAATTACTGTACAGTACTGTGTTTTCTTAATTAATGTACTTTCCATTGCTAGCAATTAATTAAAATAATATTTTCCAGCTAACCATCAAATGCTATCTGTACAGGTTGAAGATATTTTCAGGGGAAATAAGTACCTGAACACTGCTGACAACGTCTGGCAAAAACCTTGAGTAAAAACATAACAGCAGTAAACAAAATTCATGAATGACTACATGGCAATAACTGATATTGGGATATGTCGACCAATCACAGAGTATGAAACAAACATTACCATTCCATTCACGAATTTTGTTTACTATGGAACTTTCCTGTAAGGGAGAATACAGATAGGGAATTTTATCCTTTGTATGCTCAAGGCTGGGTGGATAGGGTTGTGTAAGGAATTAGTGTAGTGCATGTGATACAGGAGGAGTTGTCTTATGTTTGCTTGTGTTAGGAGACTGTAGTTTCTTCTCCAAGCCTACAACCAGGTACTTACTTGCTGCTAGATGAACACAGACTAAAGAGATTAAAAAAATTGTCTAACAATTCCAGGAATGCCACCAACCACAACAGTAAACACGAACTCACACTGCACTCTTCATTATCACAGAGCCTTCAGAATAACAATAAGTACACTCGTGATACGTAATCTCTGACCAGAGATGTTGGCAGGCACAACACATACCCCGCATTCAAACTCAGCCTCTATAAGTTTACTAGGCGGGGAAATGAGCTATACCAGGCAATTTGAAGCTTTCTGCTCCTCACACTGGTCAGAAAGTATGTATCCTGAGTATACCACATATTTGAAATTTTACAGGCTGATACATTTAAATGTTGATAAGAATATTCTAACCATACATAGCTTGGCCTATACTGCACTTACATTGCAACACTGAATATACTTTTTTAGGTGAGATAAATGACCCATGACAGAGGTACGTACACTCACTCGCTCACCAGTCAATTGTTTCAACCCTCTGAGGAGATCCAGTGCAAGTGTTGCCATATACATGAGTTGTGGATTGCCTGATTCTTTTTCCGAATATTCTCTGTCACACACACACACTACTACTGTTTATTCATCACTGGTGGACTAAATAATCCTTAGATTCATTTTGTTTCAGGCAAACTCCTCACCTGTATTCTTCTACTGTGCCTGGCCAAGTGTACAACACAAGGCATCCATTGTGTCTGGGATCGAGACTTGCATGCCCATAGTCTACAACCCCAAGTGTTGAAGTTATCACCACTAAGCCACAAGTGCCTCATCATATTATGCACAGGTAGGAGAATACTGGCAGTGCAATTTTTTTATGGAAACGTATTGTAGTAATTACTTTTCACAAAGATTAGTTGCTTTGATCACAGTCCTGTAGTATTTGCTTGAAAGTATATTCTCAATCTATAATATGTATCCAACAACCTTGAGTGAAATATAGAATTTTTCTGTAGCCCTGAACTGACTACATTTACAGCAGTGTTGTCTTATAGGAACTACTGTAGTTCATCGCTATGTCAGTCGACTCACAACCTTGAAGAGGCCAGAATACCAACTTTGGATTGGCACAGTGCTGGTACTGCCAATGGATAAAATAATTCCAGCTAAAAATAAAGCAAGTCATTGATCTGTCAAATTTCTCGTATTAGCCTCTAGAGTTTAGTCAACTGTAACAGCTTCATTTTTAAATAATCTTATTATTGGTACAGTGTAATTATCCACTGGCTTTAATCAGGAGACTCGAATATATGCCGACATATTTAACACTTGTCACTTGATATAAACTCGGTACAGTTGATCACTGAGCCTGCAAGGTAATGAATAATAATACTCAAAATTCAACATATAATGACAATATAATATTCAGCAGATAATGGCAATATTGATTGAAAAGAACTTCATATTAAATAATGTTATGTTGCAGCAAGAATATTAAATGTTTGGATAATTCGTTTTGCCTCCAATAACATATACAGTCACAGCATGTAGTCCTTGACCAGATTTTTCCCTTACCCCCTTGTCAAGGATTATGTGCCGCGACTGTACCACTATACTAATACAGTACCAAAAGACGACGACCATGGGCAATGTTAATGAATCCCCCCATTATTAAAAAAAGAATGATCCATATTAATTTTTAAAACTGGCTGCACAACTTTCAGCACATACATAGTACTTTACTTGAATTGTCATCTTCTGTCAACTCTGCATTGTAACAGTACCTCATCAAGCAGAAGACAAAGGGTGAAGGAAATGCATAATTTAACTATAAATTATATACTTGTATTTATAAATTTTCTAGTCACATAGCATAATCAACAACACATCATCACACACTCCTCAAAGGGTTGATTCCTTAAAATACAGCCCTAATAAAAATAAAAATATTATAAATCCCTGCAGCCTATATAACTTTAGAGACTAGCTGTGGTCCCAGTACAAAATTATTTAAATGTATATATTATATATACAGTATAGTTACCCCCTGTCATGGGGATTAACAGTCGGTTATACTGGAGTGATAATACTTTTTAAATACAATTCAATTTTGTCTCCACTCCATCTCCTTGCATAATAATTAACTACTTAATTTTGTATGAGTAATACTGAATAACAAATTCAGAGCAGAATATTATGTAAACATACCATATTTAAAAAACAACATATAGTATACATATCCTTTTCAGATATATTTCCTGAATAATCATTATCATTTGACAAGGTACAGAGAGAATTCTTGAAATATTCCTTTATACACTGGAGAACAGATACATCATGTATCCAAGTTCTTTCAGTGCTTGGCAACCCTCTTTGGTTAGAGACTATATTAAGGGCACCATAGGATCAGAGATAGTGTCACCCCTGGCAGCTTGGAATTCATACCCTGGCAGTGTGGAAAGGGCATGGACAAGTCTCTCAATTTTCCATATCTTTAGCTGACTCGAAGCTTTTTTTAATCTTGACATCAATCTTTCCTATTTCACTCAGGATTTGTGAAACAGACCGAGTCGCTTGGTCTTCGTCACAGGAACTTCTTCCACAACCTGTTGACAACATACAAATTAGCAAAAAATGAGGTAAGTTCTTTACATTGTCTTATGTTCTAAAGAGTCTAAGATGAGGGATATTACAGGTGAAAAAGATATGCGTAGAGAATTAATTACTGTAAATCCCCACTAAGTCTGTGTTCATTACATATAAGTTACAATGTCCAGCAAATATTCATAAATAAATCTCTTATATCTTATTACAACTGGCGAATGCTTGGGTCCTTTTTTGGGACTTTATCCATTCTTAGTGGCCTTACAAGGGTTTGTTCAACTTGATATAGAGTTTCACCCTGTTGGGTCTGTCTTCTCCAGTACCCAAGTCAACATTAGGAGCAGGAAAGAAATGAAACTCAAGACACTGAGCGATAGTGACTTGGAGTACAGTAGTTACAAAGCCTCCATCTCCTGACTAGATTCATCTCCTACATTAGAACTAGCAAATGTTAAGTCTTTGTGTACGTTTTTTTAATTTACTGGATGTACATAAAAACTCAACATTTGCTAGTTCCAATGCAGCAGATGAGACTTGTCAGGAGATTGATTCTTTGTAACTACAGTACTCCAGTTCACTATCACTCAGTGTCTCAAGTGATTTTTTGTATGTAGATGCCAGCCACTGCAACCAAACGAACACTGACTTAACATGGTTTTACAGTATAAGTTTTAAGTACAATATAGAGGTTACCATTAGATAATCACTTTTGGTAATGGCACATTTTAATTACTTGCATTCACGTTACATTTACATCATAAATGATAATTTTCCATACATTGATTTCTTTTCATTTAACACAGAACACACACAGTAAGCCCTTGTCACACATTCTCGATTTCCGTCCTGATAGCGCTACTAATATTGATTATTGGTTAGTCATATTATAGTCCATGTGTCATAACACACTATCGGAACCCCACGATGCTGAAATTTCTCGTGGGGTTCCAATAATGTCCTATGACTCACAATGGACTATGCTAATCATGTCACCTAGGTGCTTTCAAACAATATCAGTAGTGCTGTGGGGATGGAAATAGTGAATGTGTGACAGGCTTAAGCAGTGATCTATGACAGACACTTTGTTCCCTTCTATTTCTATGTATACTTCATATCAAGGCATCACACAACCACTATTAACTACTTCATCACAACACTTCATACCCTCTTGCTATAATTTTTTTTCCCCCCGAGGATTTATTTCCTACAAATAATTCTCCATAAGTGTATGATTTTTTTATTTATATATAAACTTAATCTTGTTCTCAATCAATTACTGTTCTATTTCACATCTTAAAGAAAATCCTACAGCTCCTTTCCTAGTGGTTACCTAAATCCCTGTACTCATCTATGTAAGGAAGGAGAAAGAAGGGTCTCACCTTAATCAGATTGTCAATTCCAGTCAGGTAGCCCTCTTCGTGATTTCCGAGGGTCCAGGGGGTACGGTGGTTGATGCTAATCCCTTCCTCCACTGGCACAGTCTTGGCAAAGTCAATCATCCACACCCCAGCCTTGTCATCGTCGTATATTATTAGTATGCTGCTACCGATCACCTGTGGGAGGGGTTGATGTTTCAGCCAAAAGGACAAATAACAGATACAGGTGATGAATGTCAATTATTTACCTTTGGGAGAACAAAACCAAAGCAATTCTCCCTCATCACTATACTGTACTGATGTTTGGCTGAAGGGTCATTTTAAAGTTACATTAGCTGTACGATTTTAGGACTATAGTTAAGTATTATGCTGTCCTCTTCCCTTTGAAATCATGTAATAGAATCTAATAAAAGTACAATACTGCATTGTAGCCTACTCATGTATAGCACTGTTCCAGTACATGTAATATAGGGCTACAGTTACTTTTATTTCCATGAATAATGTAATTGCAGTACAGTATAAATATTCACATTAATTATGACAGAATAAATATGAATTGATTTGAGTACAGTCACAATCTTGTGTTTTGTCGTTACCCTAGTATGACGGTGGACTAAGAATTATGTTGTGGTCTCATTCACAACAACACTATTTTCAAATCTCGCCAAAATAACAGAGGCAACAGAACTTCAGACTGAGACTGTGCATACCTCAAATAAAATTTTATGAAATATAAAAGATGTAGCCACAGTATGAATAGTTTCCACAAGAGTATCTAAAGTCCTACCTCATGTGTCTGGAAGAAAGGAGACGAAGAGAACACATCCCTGAGGTGCTTGAGTCTTGATACGATTTGCCTCTTGGTTGTCTCGCGGCCCTTCACATACCCACTCATAGTTGCCGTCACATCGCTACGGCTCCTGACTGTCTGCAGCTCAGTCACTGCCTCGCACCCTGCCATCTGACAACAAAACATTCTGAATCAGTATAATGAAGCTGAGATTTCCGATGTAACAACACACTGGAAGTAATGTTGGCTTAACTGAAGGTATACATAATGTTACACATAATGACTGTTGAGTATAGCAAAAGGTAAATAAGGACTCATTACTATAGAGTAGTATAGATTAATAAAATACTCATATCCCAAATAGAGATTAGTGATTTATACAAAAACTCTTATTCTAGATTCAGTACACGAATATGTAACTCTATTTCATAAAACATGAACATTATTACTTTTTTAATATAAATGATGGGACATGGATACCAAAGTTAACAATGTATCCTTCACAACTCCTTTGTATGAAGAATATCATAATTTATCATTCTGCGTAAAGAAGAAAAATATACAAAACGGGGCCTTGAAATCCTGCCACTATGCATACAGAATTAAGAGCCTTGGTTGGTAAAGCCAAGAAAGGTAATTGCTTTGTATGGCATGGGTTATGAGCCCTGCCTGTTTGTGGCATTTCTTTCTTAACTACAAGCATTGTTGGGAAGCCTTACAAACATCATAATTCTGCCTCACCTTGAGAGCTTCAATCCTGAAGCCAAGGGATCTTGAAGATGACATATTGTCTCTGAAGTCCATGTAACGCAGCTTGGTCACTGCCTTAGCTTCGTGCTCCTCAGGGGTGGGAGCAGTAGCATCCACCTTAATCATCTATAGGACAAATTATAGTTAATACAAGGCAGTGCAGATACAAACAGTTAAAAATTTAAGAACTTGTAGTGGTTCCAGAAGCAATCCAATACAGAACTATTAGCTTTGATATGGCTTAGTTTTAACTTTATCGTAATTTTCCAGCACTCCAAAATAATGCTAGCTTAATATACTGTCCATATAGCACACAATAAAAAAGAAAAACCTTTACTGTATAGTCATTGTTAAACGACTCACCTTTTCATAGAGATCTTTCCGTGCCTTGGTGTTAGAAACTTCTGACTCTAGGAATGTACGAGTGCCCATTTTGATGTCCATGACACAAGGATTGGTGAAGTCATACAAGAGATCTTGCATTTCTATAAAGTCTGTGAGATATAGAGTTAAGGAAAAAGCATTTTTTTGAGGGACATGATATAAATGTTGCAATACAATGCCTTACCTCTATACTGAACTGTAATTCCTACAAGAGTGAACTTCAGCTATAGGGAGGGTATGTCCCAAATGTAACCAAAGTTGGGCCATATAACCTAACTTATGTACTAACTGCCATTTCCTATTACAAATACCCACTAACTGTTTCTATAAATATTGGTAACAAATTACTTTAAACCAGTGTTTATTTACTCTACCTATCTACCTTGACAGAACAGACTGACAAAGAACTTATGATTGTCTCCCATCATGTATGTCAGCAACACATCACAGTGCTGTGCTATCACCCTTTATGCTTGACCTCCTTATAGTAATACACTCCAGTGTTTGACGACAAAAGGATACGTTCATCTTGGTATAGTATTTCCCTGAAGAAAGTTGGGGCAATAGTTCTGGCAGGGTCGTGGGAGATTTCCTGGTATGCCTGGGTCTCCATGGGATCAGGACCACGTTTCTTCCAGATGGTGCCGGGGCCAGCTGGGGCTAAGGAGCCAGGGTGTCCACTGAGCTGCACCCAGCTACTCCGCCGCTCCCTCAACAGCACTGATGAAGCTGGTGCAGTCAAGTTCAGAGCGTTCTGGACAGGAGCACAGAGGTAGGAACATGTTAAATATGTATTTCATTGTAGAATAAACAAGGTGAACTGTCCTACATTTAAGCTGTTATAAGAAACAGGCTGAAAGTCAAATAATTATAAAGATTTTTCTGTTAATTATATATAGATAAACTCACCAATGCCAGCCGCTGGAGCATAGACATAGCAGCATCACTGTTGGCATCAGTAGGTAACGCTGTCTCCTTTGCAAATTCTTCACCGTTATGTTCATGGCCATTACAGCATGACTCCACCTCATGACTAGAAGGTGAGCTGCTGTTTGACTTGAAGGAGGAGTTGGTGGAGGATGGTGCTGAGGAGGAAGCCGACTTGAGAGAGGAATCTTCATCCTCGGATGTTTTTTTCTTCAGGGGTTTCCTCCAAGGGCGTGTGAAGGAAGTTTTCTTGGGTCGGATAGCAGGGCATGACTGATTATCGTCTTCATCCTCGTGTGTTTTATGATGTGAATGCTTCTGTTGTAGTCTGGTTCCTACTGCACCTCTCAATAGGGCTTCAATCTCTGCTTTTCTATCTCCCGCAACCTGAAAATTTGAGAAACCTTTTATTAATACACGCCAGGAATTGATAATAAATATTTAAAAACAATATTGTTGTGATATAAAGATACCGGTACAGAATCTTCTGGGCTAGCTATCTACAATACAATACAAAAGGTATCCATCCTCCTGTAAATGACACGCAATAATAAAGTATTGTGCATCACCTGTTGGTATTATTTCACGCCATTACATTTTATTTTTTACCAGAAATAAGAGACAGTGTGTGATTTAGGAATGGAAATACCCGAAGTCTCGCACTTCTATAGGTCATAATTACAAAGTTACAGTTCTCCAAGGATTACCTGTAGCCTATACACAAGAAAATTCCGTGAACACAAAACAGTCTAATCATGCAATTACGTCACACATATTAAGTGTGAAACAGTTACACATATCCCAATACACTGGCTTCAGTACACTTGCAAACGGTGCATAGACCTCTGCAGACTCTGCTGGCGTCACTTTGTGATAAACATCTGTGCTTGACGTCAATGGCTGCAAACTTGTCTTACAAACATAACCATTCTTTTTCCATTTTACGATACAATGAAGGGATACATTGACGCAGATTGTTTAGGTTATTGTAAGTATGGGCAGGAGGTGCAATGTCACAGAGCCATACGTAACTATCACATCTTTATGAATATGTTGTTAAAAGATTCAACACCCGTTGACTAATATAAATTATATAAATGCAATGCGAATAAAATTAATTACGTTAGCTACATAACTTGGCATTACACAACATCTGATGTAACCACACCACGCACCGTAAATAAAAAAAAAGAGAATCAATCATTAGTGCCGAACAACACAACACAACCCTACTCTTAAGTCCCCCGAACAAACACTTGAAGGTGATAATGATGATAATGATGATAATGATGATGATGATGGTGGTGGTGGTGGTGATGATAAGGGCGATAGATAATATTTACGATAAGAGGAGTCGATAGCGGGGAGCATGAGAGGGGGACGAACACACCTGTGGCAACTCTGACGTCAATGGTGGGCCCTACACGCCACTCCAACACAAGTGCCAATGAAAAGGGAGTACAGTATGCGATTAAACGGATCTATTATGAAGGGTGGTGGTGGTGGTGTGGGATTATAGATAGTGGGCAATAAGGAAGGATTGGTAAGGGATGGTGGTGGTGTGGGATTATAGATAGTGGGCAATAATGAAGAAAGGAAGGGATGGTAAGTAGGCTATGATAGGTTGTGGGGAATAGCCTGACCTAAATGGATAGTAGTAGTAATAATGGTGGTAGTGGTGGTGGTGGTCGTAGTAAACTTAGTGGGGTCAGTAAAAGTGTAATACAGGAACACTAGGTTAAGCCAAGGACCTAACCCACTTTACTGGTACGGTAACGGCTCCCAAAATAGAATCGGTATCCACTTACTGTAATCACCAATTGCATGGAGCCTAGCCAAGATAGAGAGAGAGTAAACGCTGAGCCTCTTATCGTACATATTTTATCATCAACAATTTCACAACAACTAATAATACATTTACCGATATTTAATTTATAAATAAGTTGCATTCATTCATAAAGTAAACCACATTTTATTTTTTTAATCACGGAAGCCCCTAACAAAATATGTTGTGGCCTTCCTTACTAGCCAGTCAAGTCATGAACCCACATATGGTACCGTAAAGCGTCACAGCCTCGTAAAGTTAACCACCAGAGAAGTTAATAAATTTGCTCACTGGATATGATAAATTTAATTGTTCTTCAAGAAGCGCTCGGCGTGGCGACTGTGTTTCTGTTGGCGAAAATATTGTGAACTGGGATATCACAGCTCCGTCAGATGTTTCTTTTAATTTCAAATGCAGAAAAAATTGGTCTCAAGCAAACACGTCTCATGCACAACAATATTTTCACCATTATTATACTAGAGATGAGAGAGACAACTTTATACAACAGCTGTTACATACTACTCTGGATCATCTCCAACACCAACATTCTAGACAGACAGAACTTCAGACTGCAGCAGTACATTCTCCTCCTCGCATGATCATCTCAAACACCAACATAACAGAGACGAGAGACAGAACTTTAGACCGCAACCACACACATTCCTTGATCATCCCTAGAATCATCATTCCAGACACACAAAACTTTAGACCACGACTGTTAATATTAGGCTACCCTTGATCATCCCTAGCCCGGGGCCATACATACATACATACATACACACACACACCCACACGACCACATTATTACATAACAGGGCGGACAGACAACTCGCACAAAAACCTTGCCTCCTGGTGCGCGGGAACTTCCCTAACCCTTAGTCCCAAATGTTGAGGTAAGGACACACACACACACACACACACACACACAGTCTATCTAACACTATAAAACACTAAGCAACAAGATAGGCTGCACAGTGACGTTACAACCCGACAAAGAGAACTTCTTAACGATAACGCTTATTTCAAATCTATTCACGATAAAGAAGGAGGGTGTAAAATTGATGTCAAGGCGTGTTGGGATTGCCTGTAAAATGATTCGTGTCGACCAAACCAGTTCAGTTGAGTATGTCACATTGAATGACGGGACAGTATTATTGTAGGCTAAGCTAAAGGGACAGCAGAAACTGGGACTGACAGGGATAAGAGGATTGACGAACTAGAAGAGGATTTATGATTATGTGGTGAAGTATATACGTTTTTATGTTGCAAAGAGGATTGACTACACACACACACACACACACACACACACACACACACACACGTAGTGGTGAGCGTGGAGTGAGTGCATGGATCACGAAGGATCTCAGCTGAGTCACACAAGACAATGCAGGACAAGTCAAGGTAAGCCAGCTCAAGGGGTGGGGCAAGAACAGGCAGGGTAGTAGGCCAAGGAAATGTTAACGGGGTAGTACATGGTTGGTAAATATGGAGCCATTAATTTCTCCCAACCCTTCCAGGCAACGGGCTACCATTATTTTTGTTAATCTGGTCCTGTTTCCTGGCAAACTTTGGAGGAATCAAGTCGCTCCAATGTACCAAGAGTGTATTAACCCCTTAAGAGAAGTAGAGGAAATGACAGGGTGTATAAAAATAGATATAGCCTAACAGAAGGAATTGCGGCAATATTGAAGGGCTATTTATATACTCTTTCTGTGACAGTTGTTTGGAAACAGAGTTGAGGACAAGTGAAGCAATATTCTAAAAGTAATTGTTAAGTTCACAAACAATGAACTGTTCTTTAAGTAAAATTAGGATGGACAGATAATTATATAGACTCAAAGCCTTGGATGATGGGTCTACATTAGGAGCTGCCAAGAACAGGGTCAACAGGTCTTCGGCAGTTGCTTCAATTCTTCTGCTTTTAAGATATGGTATCCCCAAACTATGCTACAAAGTACATCCCCAACGTGTAAACTGAACTGCTTCCTGGTACGGTATAGTCTGAAGGAATTAGTAACTCTCTAGTCTGACTACACCAAGACTTAGGTTAGTATTATTAAACTACTTAAGAGTCTTCGAGGAAAAGGAGTTCGTCACTAAAATCGCATTGCAAAACTAGGAACTGGGTAACAAAGAAAACTTTTCCATGAAGTAGTTGTTTATTAATACCACCCAGAGTAGGTGGGGGCACCGCGGCCTTATGTCTGTAGTGTAAGTAGCCTAGGGCACAATTGAGGTGAGGCAGGGTAAGGTTGTAGGGTAGGGTTGGGTGGAGTTGGGTAGGGTTGGGTGGAGTTGGGTTGGGTAGGATCGGGTATGGGTAGGATCAGACAGGTTAGAGTTGGGTATGATTGGGTATGGTTGAGTTGAGTTGGATAGGGTACGGTTATGTTGGGTTGGGCAGGTGGGGAGGAGGACAAACCAGGGCACAAGAAGGATCAAGTCACGTAAACCCGAGCCGGGCTGAGGTGCCGGATGTGACGTCACTACCAATAACAAACACACCACTTAATGAATGACTCCCCTTGACATCCTCATACATGTAGCCAGCCAGCCAGCCAGCCCGGTCTACTGGGAGAGGGCTTACTTCAAGGATAGTGTTAGCCCACCTCCCAAACACACACACACATCACGTAAACTGCACATATCAAAAGAGAGAGAGAGAGAGAGAGAGAGAGAGAGAGAGAGAGAGAGAGAGAGAGAGAGAGAGAGAGAGAGAGAGAGAGAGAGAGTCATTTAATAAAACATACCAATTTACACGCAGAGAGAATCTTAAAAAAAAACATCAATTTACAGAGAGAGAGAGAGAGAGAGAGAGAGAGAGAGAGAGAGAGAGAGAGAGAGAGAGAGAGCTATCTAATGAACGTTCACTGCTCTATATGCTGGTTGAAACGTACCCGACACAATACGGTTAACATGAGGAGAATATACAAAATACCACGGTCGTGTGCAAAATACAAGAGACGTCTGCCTGGCCTCACGTAAGCCCACCACTGTGACGTCAGATATTCGCAAAATGGCCGCCGACCCGTCTTATAAACTTTTGGTACCTTGGAGTGCCTTGATTCCTCCTCCAAAATATGTCAAGAAACAGGAATAATAATAATAACAATGGTGAATGGTGTCCTTCTCCTCCTCCTCCTCCTCCTCTGCTGTTGGCGTCAGGGAGTCGGGAATAGAATCTGAGAGAAGTGTACGAACCCTGAAAGACTCACAATAGGCTCCCAGGGCCGTTGCAAAAATAGGTAAAATGGAGTGAGTGTGTGTGACAAAAGGGTCTTATTTCAACCTTTAACCACAGAATAAGTGACAATGTGTGTGACAAAATGTAGTAACGGAGTGTGACAAAATGGAGTGAGGGTATGTGTGACAAAATGTAGTGACAGTGTTATAAAAAAAAAAATCTACTTTCACCAAGTGTGACACCAATTGAGTGTTGATATTATCTCTTTGTATTCCTTTTCCAGACAGTATGACACAGACTTCTAAACCAACACACTAAAAAAATGTCGACATGTGTACAGAGGTGACAACAAGTGTTCGTTCATCCATGTAGGCCAAGGCTTAAGGGAGAAATCTCTTGTTGGTAAATTGGAGGGCTACTGATTCTTCCAAACTATGCCAGGAAACAGACGCCCCCAGTGTTACTAATAGGGGATCTGTTTCGTGGCATAATTTGGAGGGGTCACTAGCCCATCACTTTACCAACAACAGATTCCTCCCAAAACCGTACAAATATATATACAAACTATATTTTTCCCACTGAACGAAATCACACAGCTATCAGACATTTTTTCCCCATTGTAACCAAAACACGTACCTTGGACCCGCAAAATAATAAAAATAAATAATAATAGTAATAATAATAAAATACAAAACTTCCATTATAATCATGAAGCAGGATATATATTATAGTCGTCGATATTATTTTAGCCGACATAATCATCCGAAGTCAAGATGCGTAATGTGGGAGCGGGCATATTTTTGTTAAGTTTAATTCCCGGAAGCTACCTTGACGTGTAACATGAATGGCATAGTTTGTGAATGAGTGTGCGAGTGAGTGAGTGTGAGAGGAGATCCTTATGATAGTGTGAGGCGGGGGGGGGGGGGGAGTGATAATGAGGCAATGCAAGACTCAAATTACATTCCTGTCATCACTAGGCTAGGATACATCCGCTCGCTTGCTCGCACGCTGTAACCAAGCCACTTTCTCCTTCGATACAACTCCCCACTAGCACTTAAAATAATAATAATCTTGTTAATACTTTTCAAACGAATAATAATAATAATAATAATAATATCACCTAAACTTTCCCCACCCCCCAAAAAATACATTCTCTCATTTCATCCCTGTATCTATGCAAATTTTCTTATTGTAGCTTAATTAGCCTACTGTATACTTATTCTTCTCATGTCTTCTGTCACTAGGGTACTTGTAACTATGAAGGTATTATCGTCAAAGGGTATTTAATATACTTTTGGAACATTAGAGCGCATTGATTCCTCCAAAGTATGTCCGGCAACAGGACCAGATGAACAAAAAATAATGGTGTCCTATTGCTTGGTTTAATTAGGAGGAATCAATTGCTCCAGATTTACCAACACTGTACTACCCCCTTAAGGCCAAGCAGCATCACCGCATAGGCCTATTACATCACAGGAGTAAATTAATACAGTACAGCAGGTTCTCCACATATACACAGGCTCAGTAAATCACCAACCATAAGGTAGGCTGTATGGCTCTTAAATATCTGAAGCTTGGGTAAAAATTTGGTGGTATTCAATGATATACTGACTGTACAACGTAGCCGGCAGATGTAAGAATAAATTTTTATGACGTCAATGATGCCTGGGAAAACATTTGGTAGTATTCAATGATGGACCGACTGTAAAATGATGCCGTTGACACAAGGTTAAATTTTTATTACGTCAACGGTCTATTGTATAATACGTTATTTTTCCTCAAACATAGTATCAGTATCAGACTAGATAACAGTGTCAGTTTCCTGTGTTTAACGAACACAACATTTTACTCTCTGTGTGTGTTTGCTGTATAATTCCCACATCTTAGAACCTACACCATAAGTTAAACATATTTCAAATGTACTTTTGTTTTCATGAATTGGAAGTTGTTTGACCCCTTCCAATACCAACCTTATTATCGCTTGGTACCTAACCACAGTAGTCCATAATCACAATACCATCTTATGCTCCTGGCATCCATTACTGGGCATTTAGGTAACGTTAAATATTTAAACTGGGTTCCGTGAAAAAAAAAAAAATAATAATAATAATCATGGACATATCGCGACATAATCACATCGATACGCCATTCACGAATATCGTAATAGATGATGAACTGACATTCGCACATATCGAGGGCATCATATATAGGAGAAAAATACTTAATTCACCGAACACCTGTCAATAGTCCAGACTGATAATCTCAAACAATAGAACAATCAGCTTACAGAGAGACGTACCAATCTTAACCTCATCCTCCACTGGGCACGAAGAACCAATCACCATAGAACAATGAATGGAACAGCTTACAGTCACGCACATGGAAGCTACACATTACAACCACCACCTACACGGGCTTACTACATAACCTAGCCTTCAAGAGTACAGCTTAGGATTTACCAGAATGATTGTGAAACTACGGCGTAGACAGGAAGGATATGTTATATAGTTTCGTAAATTTCCAACGTGACTAACATTTTTATTACTCGTCAACGTCATTTAGTGTTATGAAATGATGAAGGAAATGCAATGATAAAAGTAGTCTTGATTAATTGATTTTAATTTCGACTTCCCGTTTCATCATTATCAAATACTACTAACTTACTATAATGAATTTAGACTTTTAGAGGGTCATACTTTAGGCCTAATTCATCATTTCTTTTGCCATATCTTCCTTCATACTGCATTTTACCGTACGTGTTTGTTATGCATTACCAGGCTAAACACTATACCTTATCCTCCTCTCTTTTATTGTGGGAAGGTTGAGATCCCACCACGGCAATAAATTGTGGCGTGAAGAAACCGCTGATTTTCTCTTGTCTTGCCGTAAAGCAGAAACAAATATGGTACAAATATATGCCTAACAACATCCATTATATTCCAACTATTTTCAATATCAATAGGCATACTGTTGCTTGTTTTATTATTATTATTATTATTATCCTCTTCTCCCTTATGTCAAATCTTTGTATAATTGGTTTATAGTTCGGCTGATTAGATAGAGATTGCGTCCGGGATTGTACTATAGTATCTTATTTTCTACAACACAGAACCAAAGCATGTACAGTCACGACCAAATGTCCTACAGAGAGAGAGAGAGAGAGAGAGAGAGAGAGAGAGAGAGAGAGAGAGAGAGAGAGAGAGAGAGGCGTAGTAGATTCACGTTTGTTTAGGCAGGAAGTGTGTGGTTTTTTGTTTTTTTTGCTCATGACCGTACACCCCTCATCACCACACCCGTGAATTACCATCGTACAGGCCTAACCAACAATGGTGTAGTGGCCCTGAAACAGACTGATTGATCACCGTATGGGCCATTGTACTACGTTTCCTTGAGCACACCCATCTATAATACCTCGATCCACTTCCCTGTCTTGAAAGGCGAATGTAAACTTGCTGTAAAAAATGGTGTTCAAATGAGGGTGGTATTATTAAACTACTACTTCTAGGAAAATACTCTTTCGTCCCTCAATTCGTATTGCAAAGTAATAGGAATTGAGTGAAGAAGATAATTTTTCCTCGAAGTAGTAGTTTAATAATACCACCCACAGTCTTGAATTCTTCTTCCGCAGCAGTAAAGAATTGAATTGAGGATGAAAGAAGACCGCCCTTGGCCTAGACTACCCCTTAAGATGAGGGAGCTAGAAGACATCAGAGTGGAGGGAGGGCAAGAAAGAAGGAATTAGACGCTGGAGTGAAGAACTATTATTAGTTAGTTCACCAGAATAGAACCCTAGACCTGCAATTTTGATACGATAGCTACCAAATTATTATACACTCACTTGTTAGAGAAGAAGGCAGAGCTAACGAATATAAAAACTTACTTGTACGAATAGGAAGAGCAAACGAAAATAATAAAAAAACACTGGTACGAGAAGGAAGAACTAACGAATATATATATATATATATATATATATATATATATATATATATATATATATATATATATATATATATATATATATATATATTATAGAAGAATGAATAGCCAATGAATATATATTAAAAAAACTCACTTGTAGGAGAAGAATGAGCTTGAGAATGGCCAGGTCTTGAGGCTCTTTACTGGTCTTTGTGTGTGGGTGCACATTGGCCTGTACCTTCTGCGGCTCCTCCTTCAGTACACGACTCAACGGCATTTCTACAGACGCTTTCATGGTCGCTCTTATATACCTCTTCCCTAGTGTCTCACTAGTCCTGTACAAGTTGGAATGTCTCTGGCAATATAATGTCCTCTGTTGGTTATCTTGAATGTTGGAACTGATCTTTGTAGCCATACAGAGTACAGCAACTCACTCAAATTTGTGTAAGTTTAAATTAATATCCTGCCACAGTGACTAGAACAAGGACTGGCGTGTTGACGGATGGATGCGAGGATGGCCCAACTCGTATCGTCTTGAGATCTGGTGACGTCAAACTTTCGCTGGTAACTTTCCTTCCTGTTGGATGTCTCGCAATTATTCAGGCCAACCGGATATTTCAACCACCACTTTCTATGTATGGGGGTGTTCCCTTCTTCTCGATGTAACACTGTAGTAACCTAAATAATTTAAACACTTCGATAGTTATGTAGTGTTCTTAATTCACACTCAACTAAATTTATGTGCACTTATTACAAACTATGCCGAGTTTCTTTTACCACTTGAACTACAATATAATGACTGTGTATGTAATTCCGAGTGCTCGCAGTGAAAGACTCAAAGTTGGTATTACAATGAGCTGAGGAGGACGGGATGAACTGAACGACACGAGCTCCCTCTCTCACTGCTCAGCACCGACTGTACTATGTTAGGCAGCTCATTCGCTCAGAGGCTCTATCTAGTCACGTCTGGGTGTTGGGAGAGGATGTTGTGGGGGAATGGGGGAGGGGGAGGAGCTGATGTGGGGGAGGGGCTGGAGCTGATGTGGGGAATGGGGGATGAGGTGGAGCGTAAGGGAAGGGAGTAGGGGAGGAGAATCCCAGGGGTAAGGGAAGGGAGGAGGAGGATCAGCTCGGGGATAAGGGAAAGGATGAGGGGGAGGGTTTAGGAGGAGAAAACGACGAAGAAAGCTTGGAGGGAGGGAGAGAAGTGTGTGATAAGATAGTAATGGTAGGTTAGGACTAACTCACTATCCTACAGTACATACATCTAGCCTATATTATGTTGTATCTATCACTTACCTTAGTATATTTGCCCGTCATACCTGCCCTACTGACCCTCTTCCCTCTCCCTATACACCATACATTAATAATAATATACTCCATTACAATCTTCGTATTCGTACACTACAATTGCAATACAAACCCTCTTCTTTCTTTATAATATATATCCCTAATCACGACAAAAAAAAAGGGGGGGGGGAAGAAAGATGAATGGACGATAGAGTGAGTTTTCCCGAGTTGACCAGTTGTGTGTATATGAAAGATTAGAAATTACCAGTTAACTCCTGCATTACTGGGAGCTGGATAGAAAAG
>JAWQEG010004620.1:0-5000 GCA_033782935.1 Petrolisthes cinctipes | reverse complement strand
GGATGATGCATGAGGTGCGTATATGTGTGTGTGTGTGTCAGCGTCCCTTACATACCAACAGATGAGACCGAAGCTATCCTTTAATATGTGTGTTGTATACTATAGGAAGTAACAGCAACAAGACATCATAAGCCCCCCCTCTTCTCCTCTTGTTTCACACCACCTACGTCAGTCACTCCACGTCACCAAACACTCCGGACCCTTTCATGCAACAATGTCACAAGGGAATGTAATAACAATTTCATATTCTCACTAACAACAACAACAACAACATCCGCAGCCCAAGTGACCAAGACGGGACGAACGGAAGGACGTATTTCTGGTATAGAGAAGAGGACATGAATGGGTTGAGAAAGAAAGGAAGTGAGAAAGGATGTTGTTGTTGGTAGTGGTGGGTGTTATTGTGTAGTGGTGGTGGTGGTTGTGTGTGGTGTGTTGTGGATGATGATAATGATGATGTGGTGTGTTGTGGTGTTGGTATAGTGGTGGTGGTGGTTGTGTGTGTGTTGTGGATGACGATAATGTGTGGTGTGTTGTGATGTTGGTTGTGTGTGTGTTGTGGTGTGTTGTGGATGATGATAATGATGTGTGGTGTGTTGTGGATGATGATAATGAAGTGTGGTGTGTTGTGGTTTTGGTGTGGTGTTGGTGTGGTGTGGTGTTGGTGTGTTGTGGATGATGATAATGATGTGTGGTGTGTAGTGGTGTATTGTGTCCCTTTTTACACTTGCTATAGATCCCTCACACACTTGCTACACACACACACCTCTTCTATCATGGGGTAACAGGTGTAAATTTGTTGGTTGGTGTGTCCTTTGGGGTAGTAAGTCAGTCCAGTAAGTCAGTAGTCAGTAAGTCAGTCAGTCAGTCAGTCAGCTAGGTAGGTAGGGAGGGAGGGAGTGAGTGAGTGAGGTAGAGACGTAGAGAGTGAAGGAGCAGTCAGGTCTCACATTCACTAAACTCTACAAATTCCCTTCAAGAGGATATACAACGTGTGTGTGAGTCAGTTATAAGTAAGAGAGGGTCAGTGAGTGAGTCAGTCATGTTGTGTGAGCTGTTCTGTGTCCTTTAATTAATAGGTCCGGTATATAGTGTTATAATTATTACTGTTAGGAGGAGAACCATGCAGGTGTATAGAGATCAACAGGAGGAGGAGGAGTAGTGATAATAACAGTAGTAGTAGTAGTAGTAGTAGTAGTAGTAGTAGTAGTAGTAGTAGTAGTAGTAGTAGTAGTATTAGTAGTAGTATAGTAGTAGTAGTAACAATAATAATAACAATAACTGGGCGTGACTGTACAGGAGTTTATTTTTTACACACAAATGGGTTCACACAAAAAATGTACAGTTCTATTTAGTGTGTGTGTGTGTGTGTGTGTGTGTGTGTGTGTGTGTGTGTGTGTGTGTGTGTGTGTGTGTGTCGTTCTATTTAGTGTGTGTGTGTGTCGTTCTATTTAATGAGTTAGTGTGCGTGTGTGTGTGTGTGTTCAGCAAATGTTATGTCTGATAAGGTTTGAGTATACAGTATTCTCTCATTAAACTCCCTAACTATCAACCTATCAATTTATCTATCTCCATATCTCCCTATCTATCCACCTATCAATTTATCTATCTCAATATCTCCATCTCTATCTATCCACCAATCAATTTATCTATCTATCTCCATATCTATCTATCTATCTATCTATTTATCTATCTATCTATCTATCCCACGTCACTCCTTTCATTCTTTCTATCACCAATCATCTTAATATTTTTCCTTCTCATTCGCATTCTCCTCTCTGCCCTTCCTCCTTCTCCTCCTTTTCCATTGCATTCTCCTTCTTTTCTTCCTCCTCCTCCTCATTCTCCTCCTCCTTCCCTCCACGACATTTATTATCCTCTCTCCTCTTCCTTCTTCTCCTCCTCCTCCATTCCATCCTCTTTCTAATCCTCCTCCTCCATTCTATCCTCTTTCTAATCCTCCTCCTCCTCCTCCTTCTTATTCTCCTCTCTCCTCCTCCTCCTTCCCTTCACGACATTTATTATCCTCTCCCATCTTCCTTCTCCTCTTCCATTCTATCCTTTTTCTAATCCTCCTCCTTCTTCTCCTTCTTGTCCTCCTCCTTCCCTTCACGACGTATCCTTGTCATGCGTCATCCTACTACCCAGGGTTACACCAATCACACACACACACACACACACACACACACACACACACACACACACACACGCTTCTGTCTGTTGCAATGTTATCAATATGCGACGCTGGGTAAGTGGTGGTGGTGGCTGCAAATTACTCTTACTAAAACACTAACGAACTATCTCTCTCTCTAACTCTAACTCTCTCTCTCTCTCTGTGTGTGTGTGATAGTTGTAAATTGCCCTTATTAACCAACCGACTAACTAACAAACTGTGTGTGTGTGTGTGTGTGTGTGTGTGTGTGATAGATGTAAATTCCCCTTATTAACCAACCGACTAATTAAGAAACTGTGTGTGTGTGTGTGTGTGTGTGTGTGTGATAGATGTAAATTCCCCTTATTAACCAACCGACTAACTAACAAACTGTGTGTGTGTGTGTGTGTGAAGGCTACTGCACTGATTGTACGTACACATCCCTGACACACAAACACACAAACAAACAAACACACAAACAACATATCTACCTGCAGTGTGTTATAGCTAGTGAGTCCAACACTATACTGTAGACAAAAGTGAAGGTGAGTGAACAAAAAACACACCATCATTATTATTATTATTATTACTCCTGTTTTCGGCACAGAGAGAGAGAGAGAGAGAGAGAGAGAGAGAGAGAGAGAGAGAGAGAGAGAGATAGTTAGTTACTTAGGGGATTTTGCAGCTAACACACACACACACACACACACAGAAAGAGAGAGAGTTTGTCAGTTAGTTAGTTACTTATGTGATTTTGCAGCTAACACACACACACACACAAACACACACACACATAAAGAGAGAGAGAGAGAGTTTGTCAGTTAGTTAGTTGGTTAGTTAGTTAATAAGTGGATTATGCTGCGAGCACACACACACACACACACAGAGAGAGAGAGAGAGAGAGAGAGAGAGAGAGAGAGAGAGAGAGAGAGAGAGAGAATTAACAGAGGTACCCGTTATATTCAGAGCGTCAGTAAAATGAGCCGAAATTCCTCATATTATATTCTTCGTCAACAATCTGTGTGTGTGTGTGTGTGTGTGTGTTAGTTGCAAAATCCCCTTATTAACTAACTATGTATAAAGTAAAGTAAAGTAAAGTAAGTAAAAAAATTATTGCTTAACATAATAAATACAAATCACAGAAGCAATAAAATTATGAAACAAACTTAATTAAACAAGACAGTCCATCAAGCAAGATCTCCATGAAGGACAGATATTATACTTTAAGGGGTTATGATTATTATAGCACATTGTTTTGGCTGGTAAATTTGGAGCAAATGAATCCTCCAAAAAACTATTCCCAGCAACAGAACACCATTATTTTTGCTTTTCTGGTTCTGTTTTCTGGCATATTTTGGAGGGAATTAAAGTACTCCAATGTAACAAAAGTGGACCAATAAGATATAGAAAGGGGATTCCACTAATCACAATAATTTGAAAAAAAAAAAAAAAAAAAAAAAAAATACAATTAACTAAGATAACATAAAAAGAATTCTTCAAAATTTTGTGTGAAATGTCATCAATACTGGTGTGTCAGTTTTGAATATAATTTATTTAGTAATCTTTCAACGTCATATTTGTTGGTTGGTAGGAGCAAAATATATAGAGAAATCGGGTGAATTATATAAGTATTTCCTGTAGTTATCATTATCCACTATTACATTGTTATGCGATAAGAAATAATAATAAAATTTAGCAGATAGTTTATGTCCGCACTTGGTGGTTTAAGTTCAGTGTTTGCATTGCAAGAGTTTGACCTTCCCAAAAAGTGTATTAAGTTTTTTCCACTTTTTTTTTTTTTTTTGGATTACCTTAATTATTACTAAGTTCATTTTTATAATACATATTTCTTGCATTTCTTATACTTGAAGTTCATTGATTTCTGTATTTTTTTTATATATATCACCATAATTATGTAATTGGCCATATCTGTGCAAGCTTCTCTTCCCTATTCTTCCCTATTCACTGGTACAGCAATACCGTCAGCTTCCCTATTCACTGGTACAGCAATACCGTCAGCCCCATTCTTCTCACGAATTATTAATTTAGTATATTGGAAGAAAGCAATCTTACCCTCTTCCTTAGCCTGCTTTAATAAATGCATCTGGTTCCTCCTCAGCTCCAAAGATACTGGGTTCAGGTCTTCATTAATAATAATACCAGTGTCCCGCAGTTTCCTGGCACTTCTGACAACCACCTCTCGGTCAACAAACTTCTCAAACCTGGCAACAATGGTACGTACACGTCCGGCTATGGGGGAGGTCTGGCCGGCATGGTGAGTTCGTTCAAGCTGCATTGGTGGTAACTGAAGCTTATCTTGTAGCAGCTTCGATACTGTATTAGCAGTAACTTCCCAGATTTCACTCCCATGTTGCTCTGGAACTCCCGTAGTATGAAGAATACAAAGTCTGTTACAGTCTTCTTGATAATTTGATTTTTGTTCCAATCTATCAACTTGTTGCTTTAGAGTTTTTATCATATTCTTATATTCTTTGCCTGATTTCAACAAGTCTCTCACTTGGCACTGTAAGTCTTTCACCTCTGTTTGATTGAACTCTAGTCTCTTTGTTAAGTCACTAATTGTCCCTTCAGCTGTTTTAATTCTAGAATTGAATATTTGCACAATGATATCTAAAGCACTTATAGATGCCTTGTTCTGGGCTTCAAGGAGCAGTTTGATAGAATCTATATCCATATTCACAAGATATGAAAACCAACACGGAGAACAACTCGAACACAACCTCTTCCGACCACGTATGAATTGCGTGTGTGCGTGTGTGTGTGTGTGTAATAGCTGTAAAATCCCCTTATTAACTAACTAACTGACTAACAAACTCTCTCTCTCTCT
>JAWQEG010004619.1:7500-40000 GCA_033782935.1 Petrolisthes cinctipes | reverse complement strand
GACATAAAAATTTTTGCATGTCATATATTTTGAAAAGATGTTGGAATTATATATATTTTTAATTAAGGGGAGAATATTTTTTTTTTAAAGGGGGGGGGGGGGTATTGATTCCTCCAAAACTATCCCAGGACACAAAATTTGAACCCTCCAAATTACCCCCCAAAAAAAAAATATTCTCTCCTCTTAAACTTGAGCTGGAAATACAAGGCAAGTAACCTGTTAATTGTGGGTAAACTGGAGCATACAGTGTCCTCCAATCTCAGTCATAAAACACAACTCATAGTGGTAGATTCTGTTTCCTGGCATAGTTTGGAGGAATCAGAAGTCCCCGAAATATATATATCTTTTTTTTTCAACAGCTGGTTATACTTCCTTTAAGGGGATCTAGAATATTTTTGGGAGTACATTGGAGTGAATTAATTCCTCCTAAAATATGTCAGGAAACAGAATCAATGAATAAATACAATGCCATCTCGTTGTTGCTTGGAATAGTTTGGAGGATTCAGTTGCTCCAGATTTACCAACACAACAATTCCCCTCTAATTTAATGAACAGCCTCTTGTAATAATTATGTGTGGTGCCTCTGCTATTTATATAAGCCTTCCGTGCAAGACTGGCATATGAACGTACGGTAAAAAAATATACATACATACATAAAGTAATAATTATTTTTCTATTACAAGGTCAGATTATAGATTTATTATTATATATTTTTTATCTATCTACGTGCGTCTAATGTGACCGTCGACTCACATTTGCGTCAAGCGTAACGTTAACAGGTAGCGTCTATATGCGTCATTAAATAAATAAATAAATAAATAAATAAATAAAATAGAAATAGAACACTAAAAAAAATGGTCAGCTTATTAGATGTGGACATTTTAAATACCTTCACATACTGTACATAAAAAAAAAAATAATGATATAAAAGAGATCATATTTATTTACTTCATATCGTGGACCAACGCAGTGAAATTATCATAGTAAGGCAATTTAACTCAATAATAATAATAATAATAATAATAATAATAATAATAAATGCTCAAACTGTATTCCACACACACATTCTCACCTTGATACAGTTCATACGTAGCCTATAATAATAATAATAATAATAATAATAATAATAATAATAATAATAATAATAATAATATATACATGTTTTGCCTTCGTATCCCCTATGAAGGAATGGACTTGTGGATGAGAGTGTTAGAATTCCATCTTTTAATTAAGGGGATAGACAATACGGTGTTGGTATGGCTGGAGTAACTGATTCCTCCAAACTATTCCAAGCAGGTCGTAACTAAAAAACTAACCATGTCTCAGTTTCGAAATTATTCTCAATGTGTTTCCCACGAAAAATTACGAAAAACGTGTGATCTTGACCCAACCTAACCTAACCTAACCTACCGAGGGGGCGTGGCTAGACTAAAATGGGTCACAGAACGGGAATATGTGATCTGTTGGTCCTGTTTACTGGTGTACTTTTGAAGGAATCAAGTCACTCTAATGTATGTACGTATGTTTGTATGTATGTATGTACCAAATGTATACTATCCCCTTAATTGATTGATTGTCCATTTCTGATCTGAGCCAACCGCACAAAACACCTCTTATAGCTGGCATGATAATTATATTTACCTAATATTATATGCAGTAGGTGAATATTACAGAATATATATATATATATAAAATTATATATAAAATGTGGGATGGAGCGCAGGGATGAAATTATTGGAATGGAAAGATTAATTAGAAAGGTAGGAAGAAAGTAAGGTGAAATTGATTGGATAGGAAAGAAGGGAGGAAGGAGGGAGATTAATCGGATAAAAAGGAAGGAAGGAGAGATTGATTGGATATAAGAAGGAAGCAAGGAAGGAGAGATTGATATGGAGGAAGGGAAGAGAGAGGGATTGATTGGAAAGGTAGAAAAAGAAGTTGATGCTAGGCCTGGAAGACCCTGTAGCATGAGGGACAGACAGACAGACAGGAGATAGGCCTACAGAAGGAAAAGAAAAACAGTTGTAGAGAGAGAGAGGTTTATATGTGTGTATGAGAGAGAGAGAGAGAGAGAAAAAAAAAACTAGAAAGAATTAGCCTAGTAGGGGTAACAAACATACAAACAGAAACAACTACCAAACACAGAGAGATAAACACAACAAAACACACACACACACACACACACATACATAATACAAAAAAAAAAACACACACACACACACACATACATAATACAACAAAACACACACACATACATAATCTCCCATCATCATCATCACAACATCTGACAAATGAACAGTGACGAGGTGGGGGGGGGGGGACTCGTACACGTAAACAGCTGGAGGGACAACAAGCGTAAACACACTTGATTGACAGCTCATTTGAATATTTTCCCGGGCGGCACACAGTACGTTTTGATTACATTCGCTGATGACATTTCTTCTGCCTCGTTATGTCCGACTTACATGCCATATATACATTTTTTTATTTTTTTTTTTATGATATATTTTTTTTTTAATGGAACGATTTTTTTTTTTTTTTTTTTTTTTTTTTAATGGAATGTCTTTTTGGTAGTGCATTTTTGATATCGTACATGTATGTGGTGGTAATTTTTGGAGTGTATTTTTGTAATTATTTTTTTCCGGTGGTAAAATTTTGGTAGTGTTTATTTTTTATTTTGCTTTTTTCTCTGGGTGTATAATTTCGTGGGCAAATGACTAATTATAATATTTAAAAAGACTGTTATTAGTATATCAAACAGATGAGCTACAATTTCTAGACGGTCTGAAAATATGAGTACCATTAAAAGAGTATAGGCTTTACAGTGCTGTTTTTATCACTGAGTACTAATTTTGTACAGTACAGTACTATGATTTACTGTATTGCACTGAAATCTATAGAGTACTGTACTGTGGATATTGTATGATAACGAAGTATATTACAGAAGGTTACAGTGAAGGTTTACACTGTACTATAACTTTCTTGTGATTCACCACCATGCCAACAATATACCAGATCGTATCCAATAGCTACTATATAGAACTAAGAGCAACATTAAAGCACTAGTGTATTTCATTATATTCATAGACCCATTATCAAATGAGGAAAAGCCACCTGAAAGAGACGTTAAATAGTTGGTACTATTATGATTAACGAGGTTATAGTTAGTACTATTATGATTAACGAGGTACAGCAAAGCTGATTATATAATACATAGTACTGTACAGCTGTACTGCACATTTCCAACCTACGTGCATTTAGTAAACAGAGTGACCCATATTACACAAACCAAACTAAATAGATTTCTTTAAAAGATGCATTAAACAGTGTGAATTCATAAAGGAATGAGAGAAAAGTTAATATATAAAGTTAGGTGCTGTACATTTCCATTAAACAGTGTACACGACTCTATAAGGGAACGAGAAAAAAGTCGATATATAAAATTGAATACTGCACACTTACATTAAACATTGCGACTTCATAAAGGAATGAGAGAAAAGTTAATAAATAAAATTGGGTACTGTATATTTCCATTAAACAGTGTGACTCCATGAACGAACGTGAGAAAAATTTGTATTTACATTTATAAGTACTGCACATTTCCAACACCCTACACTTCCACCCCACCACGCCCCTCCTGCTTGGAGAGAGGGGGGAGGGCCTGGGGGGTGGAAGGCGGTAAATTGTGAACTGAGGAATTTCACTTGTTACATGTATCTGTGTTATTTTAGTGTTTTGATACTGTTTAAGTGAATGTTAAATATATGTGGGATTGATATAACCTTAAGACGTGGAATAAATTTAATGAAGTACTGTTTAATCCCGTCGTATAAACTTGATTGCGTTTATACATTATTTTTCCAGTTATACAATATATTATGGTAAAAATGGCACCGTATAAATCGAGGATAACTGGAAAATATTTAGCTGGTTGAAACATTTAATTTGTATACTAAAGTAACTTGTGAAAACCTTTTGAAAGAGGAGTTAGGTAAAGGAGTTGTTATATCATGAACACTATATTGACATTCCCCCCGCTGTTGTTGTATATACGAACCAATTTAATTTAACTGTATATGTAATGTTAAGGTGAGAGTTGAAATCCCATCCTCCAAGAAACTGTATTGTACTATATGTGTAAGTAAGTAAGTAAGTAAGTAAGGACCATTTCTTAATTAATGAATAAGTGTGTCGTGTCTATTGCTGTCGGTGTTATAAAAATATGTCGTATTGATTAAGCTGAAGACAATTATTATTATTACTGTATGTGTGTAGGGAAGTGTGTGCGTGTGCAAGTTATTAATTGTCAGTCACCCCCTTCGCACTCCTGTCTATTATAATAAACTGATGGTGTGCGAAGGAGGGAGGGAGGGACGGACTCTGGTGGTCAGCTGGGCCCTATGTAAGAATATCCGGTATCCTTGGTGTTGGCGTGGTACTATACCGGTACGATGGCTCTGTGGTGTGTCCATGGAGTCATCGTCGTATCGGTACCACGCCATCGACAACACCACCATTTATTATGTTATTGCATGCGGCCCTCAGTTGCACCAAGTCTAGCCCTTAGAATGAGCCCATTGTTGCATAGCGTTGCACATCGTTCCACATACCTGCTAGGAGACGCGTGTGTGCAGTATATAAAATTATAGTGTAGTATTAAATATTTTGTGTTTGTTGGTTGGTTAGTGTACATTTGCATAGCTCCTGTGCACAGTACACTACTACAGTATGTACTCATTACCTGTACATACTGTACGTAACTTGTTTATAGGAGAAAGTGTTGGTGCAGTACAGTACTATATCAGTATATGTGTGTGTACAATATATTATTTGGGTAGCTACTGAAATGTACTGTACTATATTTTACCGTGCATTACTGTACTACCCAGATGACCTGTACATTATTGTAGGTAGTCAAGTTAAGTATTGTGGCTCATGTTACTTTATATACAGAGCCAGTTTTTCTAAGCCATTGATCACCACATTCATGATGGTGTGGATTCAGTATAGTTTTGTGTGTGAAATACTGTCACTGCTGCACTAACAACGTCAACAACAGAGTGTTTATGACTTAAACTCCACATGTTCCTGGCTTAAGACTAAATTAACAGTACTGTACTGTACTTTAAACCCATGTTCCAAACCCATAGTCTAAATTTTTAGTGTCACAAAACTTAATATGTATATCGGTATGATATCACAGCTTTCCATCTAACCTGTATTTTGAAGATAATTAAGTGAACCCCAAAAGAGGGTTATCTGCTAAATTGAAATGTTAATAATTAAAAATTACACGTACACTATCTGGACAATGATTAATGGCCACATTTCCCAAGGAGCAACTTTGCCTTAGTTGGCTCCTTGTCCTGTAAAATTACAAAACAGAATCAATAAAGAGTGTGAAATATATAGTACATTCAAATTGTTCTCTCAGTCTCATGTGGGTTGAAGTACAAGCTCTGTCATTGGTGATGCTCCTAAAGACAAGTTAAATGTATGTGTTTTGTAGTAAAGATTAAATATAAAACCAAGTGAAAAATGACAAAATTCACATAAAAACAATGTACGTGATTAATCAGCTGTGTTCAGGATCCGTACTGTTGTGTGTGTGTGTGTGTGTGTATGTGTGTGTGTTGGTGAGGCGCTACAGCTGAGTTGTCCTGAACGATTTCAACAGCGAGATATTTACAAGTTCAAGAAGACCACACGGAAGGGTAACATGTATCAAGCAACGATTCCGCACCGCCTCACCAACCTGCCTAGCCTAAACCAGCTAGTGTTTGTCTTGGAGATCTGTCTGTCTTTGGGTGTGTTTCTTTTTCTGTTGAGTAATTACTGTACGTGTGAGAGATAAACCCATATGAGTTACCGTATGTACTATTTAGTAATTGGAAGGACAACAAAGTCCAAATGTATAATGGTGTCTATGTCTTTAATGTGTTAATAATAATAAAAATAATAATAATAATAATACTGTAATAATAATAATAATACTGTAACAACAATAATAATAATATTAATAATTTAATAATACAGTAATAATATTAATACTGTAATAAATAATTTTAATCTTAAGCCAATTGAAATTCCTCAGTCGGTGAAATATTAAAAGTGACTTCCCACCAGGATAAATATGTTGGAGCAATTAATGTGTATTGTACTTAATATATTAAAGAGTATTGGTGCTTAATTCACGTCAGCACTATGGTTCATCCAGGATCAGTGAATCAAATACATATCCTGTAACTTGTCTTTTTCATGAGAGTCATACACTTATAATTTAGTCTCTTCGTGTTATAATGGTCTTGTTTGGCATCTGTTAAAGGTATTAATTTAGTGCTTACATAGTTTTCTTTTATTCATGTTGTATATTCATTTTATTATCTATACAATACTGTACTTATATTTCATTCTTTATTCCTGTTATTATTGTAAATCATAGGAAAGAAATTACTGTACTGTACAATATCATGGATGCTCAAATTTGCAAGAATATTGTTGGTCTGCTGGTACTTCTTGCTGGGTAGTGTGAACTGAAGAGAAAAGATCGCACTATACTCGAACTGGAAGACCTTGTAGCATGAGGGATAAGGGAGCTTGAGAGGAGGGAAAGCGAACATGAAGGAAATAGGAAGAAAGGAGGGACATGTGAAGAACTGAAAGGGAGAAGGAGATATAAAGGAGGGAAAGCGAGCATGAAGGAAATAGAAGGAAAGGAAAGGAAGGGAGGGACAGGTGAAGAATTGAAAGGGAGTTGGAATGCACGCCGAAACCTTAATTAAAATACTTCCCACATCACCAAAGCCAACACACCCCAACGAGAACTTTGTAGCCTGAGAGAAGATCAGTTTCCTTTATTATCGAGAATGCTGTAAATGTCTTAGTGTGTGTGTGTGTGTGTGTGTGTGTGTGTGTGTGTGTGTGTGTGTGTGTGTGTGTGTGTGTGTGTGTGTGTGTGTGTGTGTGTGTGTGTGTGTGTGTGTGTGCTGAATTCACTTATTGTAGTTACTTGAGGGGCCGCTCTTTTGTCGTCAAATAAGAAGGCTACTACTGTAATTCCTTCTAACTCTACCACACAACAGTGATCGAGGCCTGATCGAGAGGATTAACTGGTATGAAATGACTGATAAAAGTACTGTACACCACAATAATGTATTTTTCCAGAAGCAGTGAGTGAGGTATGAGTACTGTCATAGGGTAGATGAAAAAAAAAAAAAACATGCTAGAGAGCGATCTGGGTGGGCTCGTGTGGAATAATAATTGAGAAAGTTATGTATAATAATAATTGAGAAAGTTATGTGGAATAATAATTGAGATAGTTAATATGTAATACTGTATGATACTGTATTTGTCAAGTGGCAGTGTATGGTAGGCCTATATGGCTGCTGATAATATTGGTTACTGTGGTATAATTGAAAATGTTACATATAATACTGAATGATATTGTATTTCTCAAGGGGCATTTATGGGGTATTTATGTAGCAGTTACCATTAGTACTGTACTCACAATGTCTGTTTGGAGAAAGTACTGTACATGAAGTACTGTAAATGCAGTGGCAGACATGACCAATTTTAGAGTACTGTACTGTACTGTACTTTTTTTGTATCCATATGGATAGTAGTGTACATCTGCTGATGATATTTAGCAGCTAGAATTAATTTAATTAGCATTAATGATTAACTGGGGAGAATATTAGAATATTAATACAGTGGCAGACATGACCAATGGAGTATATAATGTAATGTAGTGTAGTGTAGTGTTATGTTTTGGATACAGATTAAGGGGGCAGTCTAGTATGTACGTGTTGATAAATGTGGAGCCACTGACTGATTCCTTCAATTAAACTATTCCCACAAACAGGCAACCATTATTTTTGTAAATCTGGTCCTGTTCTTTGGCATATAATTATACTTTGGAGGAATCAAGGCTCTCTAACGTACCAAAAGTATGTTGACTACCCCCTTAAGGGTAAATAGAAAGAATGTATGCTTCAGGAGGCTCACGAATAGACCGTCAACTCACACACACACACTGGGTCGAGGTTGAGGGAGTTCGGGAACCCCTGCCTGCATTAATTGAAGGTGGTAATCTCTTGTGGTCATGTTGGAGGCTTACTGATTCCTACAAACTGTTCCATGAAACTGAGTCTCTTTGTATTACAGTAATAAATTGAGATTGTTTGTTTCCTGTTACAGTTTGCAGTCTCCCTGTAATGGCAGTAAACTGGAGGGCTATTGATTCCTCCAAACTGTGCCATGAAACAGACTACTTTTGTAGATGATTTTGGAGCAATGAGTATCCCTCAAGTTTTACCACAAGGCATTACTTCCCTTAATTAAATAGTGTAGTGTATGCCTAGTGGAGTATGATGTGCCTGCTAAGAGTAAAACCCATTAACCTGCTTCAATGGTGTCATGCAGTGAGGAATATACTGTACTGTAGTTGTTAAGGTTATCATGTACAGTGGCCTCCTGGTGTCTTGTTCCACCCATAACAATGTCAGTTCCACTCCTTGTATTTGATGTAATGTTTTCAACTCTTTGTATTCGAGGTAATGATTTTGACTCTTTGTACTACAGGTAATTTTACATCTTTCACTTTGCAGTAATGTTGAAGGTTTTGAATCTTTATATTCAAGGAGATTTTATTCCTTTCACTCGGCAGTAATGTTGAAGGATTCAACTCATTGTATTGAAGTTAATTTCACACCTTCCATAGAGTCATGTTGGCCCGAATTCACGGGTTTGACCCTCTCAAAATATTTCCCTTTTATACACGATGGAAATGGAAGTGTAGCAATGCTGGGTGGGAACAGACACCTAAGGACGACTGTACTGTAGTGTAGTAGGTATGATGTGCCTGCTCAGAGTAAAACCCATTAGGTCCCGACCACATGATTGAGCAGTGCCCAGCAGGCTAAAATTGTTACCAAAATAAATTCCAATACACACGTTTGGTAGGTGGGTGGAGGGCATGATAGTGTGGAGCCTGCCGGGAACTGCACCATCTGAAAAAGAAGCAAGAGAAATAAGCTGCTTGATCATGTGGACGAGGCCTTACTGTAATTAAATTGCTTCATGCAGTGAGGAATAGACCTACTGTACTGTACTGTACTGTATATATATTTGTAAGGTGTACTGTTGTAGGAAATAAGGGACTTAATTGTGATGTTGGTGAATTGGATGGAGGCTATGTACTGTTTCCTTCAGATGTTCCAGGAAACATACATCTGTGTTGTACTGTAGTTAGTGAGGTACTATACTGTATTCTGTTTCCCATCAGAGTTTGGAGGAACCTGTAGTGTCCAATTGATGGATCTGCCAACAGAAGTTTTGTCCCCTCCGATTTAGCATTGTATTAACATGTTGTAAAGTAGAATAATTTACAAATGGATTACACATACTGTTCTCTGTTCATGCACATCACAGTTTGTAGGAATTAGTTGCCTCCAAATCATTGACAGTATTGTATCTTCATGGGTGTGTAGGCTATTGTGGTCAAATTGGAGTGCTACTGATTCTCCAAACTATTCCAGAATACAGTACACACAAAGTGTTTTCAATTTTTTAGTGTAATTCATTGTGCATACTGTATTACATTCTTAGCATTTGGAACAAGATTTTCATCATTTTAAGATTAAGTTGAGGGTTGTATGGAAGCAATGTTAGAGGGTCAGTGATAAAGATGTCTGGTAACATGTCTCAATATAGAAAATATATACCGAAAAAATTATTAAACTGTGATACTAATATGTTGTATGCAGATTTGAAGGCTTTTCATGCCTCCAAACTAGGTTACGAAACAGCACCTTTACTCATATGCTAAGGCCGTACAGTGGTCTGTTTGCTGCCATAGTTTTAAGATATCAGTACAGTACCCCTACAATTTGACCCACAAGAGATGAACCCATAAAGGAATATACAGTAATTTTTTTAGTGCTGTTGGCAAATTTGTAGACTCTTCATTCCTTCAAACAGCACTAAAAAACATGTACAGCCTCATTAAAACAGGATATTATGTAATCTGTTTTTTTGGACTTTCTAGATAAATCAGTAGCCCCCAGAGATGTCACAACACTACATGGCTGCTGAAAGGGGAGTTATTTCAACATTTATAATAATTAGTATTTGTCACCCTCAAAATTTGTTATTCCAATAAACAACATTTACAAGGGGAGATACTTTTGCATTTATTATCATTATTAGTAGCCCCAGAAATTTATCACACAAATAAACAATTAACTGTCACAAGGGTGGTACAAGTATTTTATCATTCCCAGCTTTAGTAGTCCCAAAATTTGTCACACCAATATACAACTGCAACAATGGGAGGTATTTTAACATTTATCATTAATTGTAACCCTCAAATTTGTCAGAACAATATACATAACAATTAACTGCCACAAGGGGGGGAGATATTTTAACATTTATCATTATCACTTGACTCATACATTAATACTCTTTCATTCCAGCCCCCAGCAGTGTTGTCTTGGAATGATTGTGAGTTTCATGATTGTTTGTTGAGCAGTCGTGGTATAAGGTGAGATTCTGTTGGTGAATTGGAAGGTCTGTGATTCCTCCAAACTATGCCGGGAAACTGACGACACTAATATTACCCTAATGGGGATCTGTTTCGAGGCATATAGTTTGGTGGAATCAGTAGCCCACCAGTTTACCCTTTAAAGAATCTCCTGTTAAAGTTGGTTCTGTTGCCTCTCTGGTATATGGTGAACTTTAAGGGGGTAATATTACAGTATACAGTACTTCTGATACATACATACATACATATATTAGAGTGCCTTGATTCCTCCTGAGTATTCCAGGACACAAGACCAGATGAACAAAAATAATGGTAGCCTGTTGCTTGGAATTGTTAGGAGGAATCATGCAGTTACTCCATATTTACCAAACACTATACTATCCCCTGAAAGTTTACTAGTTCATTCAGTTTATATTATGGAGGTGTTGCCCTTTTCAATATGGTACCAATTTACCAGAGAGGTGATGACGGACCTTTATAGATCTCGACTGTACAGTATGATTACAGTGCAAGACGAATTCCATATACTGTACTGTATATACTTTATTATGTGTGTTTTCAATGAGCGAGTGAGTGTGTATGTGTATGTATGGTATCTATGCAGCCTTGGCTTTGTGTACTGTAGACAAATTTCATGCAATGTGCAATATACAGTAGTTTGTATAATGTGTAGTGCGTAATAATATGAGGTTTGGTTGCGGACACATGATTTGGGTACACTCTCAAAACTTCAACACCTCTTCACTCTCAACGAATATATTAAAAGATTTAAACTGTGAAGCATTTGATGAACAATATATACTCTACACTGTATCTAATATTATCTGGTGATTGGTGTTTTATTATTTTGAATAGATTTAAGGGATGTCATATGGTTTAGGTGGCTAGATGGGATATGATTCCTTGGCTAATTTCCATCGAACAGATTAGCGCCTCAGAATATGAATGGGTGTTTCTGTTTTGTAGCATAGTTTGGGGGAATCAGTAGCCCTCCCATTCGACTACATTTACAATGAACAATTACAATTTACAATTAATTTAAGCAGTCAGTCATTGATATGTGAGTTTTCGAGAGTGTACCGGATCACTGCGTACCTAACCGTAACCACAGAGTTAAATATATAAAAAGGATATATAATAAAAAAATATAAACTAAAAAGAGCAAGGGTATGAATGTACAGTACGTATGGGAGAGCCACAGTTACGTATATTCTTTGTAGTTATAACTGTTTGCTAGAGTATATCATAGACTAGTTGCTATAATCTGTTTTTCTCTCTATAAGCTCATGTTATTGCCCTCATAAGCTGAAACATCGATAGACTCCTGTATGTGACTCAAGCAGCGACTAGTCACAGTTAATATACATGTATATTATCTGTGAGAGGGGCGTCGCTATTGTCGGCAACTGTACTGTATAGCCTTTTGGGGGAGAATCTCTTTTTCTTAAATGGAAGGGAGGGTTAGGTACTGATTCCTCCAAAGTTGGCCAGGGAACAGACAACCTTATAAATTCATGTAACTACTGTACTTGAGGATCTGTTTCGTGGTACTGTATAACTTGGAGGAATTGTTAGCCCTCCAGTTTGCCTTCAAGAGAATATAGTATATCCCCTTATGATATCAATTGGTGGCATTTTACCATGAGCTTCAGAAAGAAACAGACTACATACTTGTATAGGTATATTTAACATGCTAGCTAGTGTGAGAGATTGTATACTAGATGCCATATATGTAGCTACTGAAATTAAGAAACCAACATATTTTTATGGATATTATTGTTTTACTAACCTGCTAATATTACCTTTAATTAAAACTCCTTCAATTGCCAATGTCATTTTATGTAACTGCATATGGGGGCTGAAGAGAAGTTGAAGTTTAGTAATTCCTCCAAGTAAATAATGCAAAAACAAGTACAGTATAGGCTACACTATACCATATGCTATATAGATAACTTGGAACTAAGACAGTGCAAGGTTGAAATGAGTATTAATACCAGTCCATACAGGGCATTTGATAATATGATATACTTAGCCTAACTTAGGTCATTTGTCGAGCGTAGTAAAAAGCTGACGTGTTTGATATGCGCTCTCTGTACATTCTCGCCAAAGGGCAGTATACTACCATTTCTTATTTGATATTGAATAGAGAGTTGTTGAATACTCTGGCCAATCATGGCCAAGTTGATTCGTAAGAATCGTGATCAAGTCAAATTGGAATGGGGTGTTATTCTGTGAGGGATAGATACATGGCGACGGGCTGTTATCATTGTCAAAGGTTTGGCCATATCGTACATAAATATTCAGCCAAAGCAAAGGGAGAAGATCCAATCTGTCATAAGTGTGCTGGTAGCCATAACATGTGGGAATGTACAGTCGCCGACAATAGCGACGCCCCTCTCCTTGACCCATACGAAACCCACAGCCACTGCTTCAGTGTGGGGGAAGGAGGTAGGAGTTGGTTTTAAATTAATTATATGAAAATGATCATAGTATTGTAGTATGGTCGGCGACTGTACGTCTGCTAAGAGGAAGTGCATAATTTATAAGCTGTATGAGGTTTAAGTAACAAAAATTTTAAGTAAAAAAAAAAAAAAAAAAAAAATGTATAAAACAATGTTTTTTTAAGTAAAAAAAAAGTAAAGTAAAAAAAATGTAAGTAAAAAAAAAAATAATAATGTAAAAAAAAAAATTAAAGTAACCAAAATTGTTTTTTTATAATAAAAAAAATATATATTTTTTAATAACCCGAGTCAGTTTGTATGCAAGCACAATGAGTATTCATATACACTATAGAAATAACTGTATAGCGATTTATTCTAAGATGTAAAATCATATGCAGGCATTATATAGAAGCAAATATCTTGTCAGTTATTGTATACAGGTGCCCGCTACCGCCACCTCAAGACTGCTACTACCACTACCACCACCCTCCTCCAAGATTGCCACCACCACCAGCAACAATGATAAGTACTGTACACTCGCTGTCAGAAATTGTGTCCTGCTGATCCCTTGGCACGATGAATAGCAACTAGCCAAGCTTTGATGATTCGAACAAATGTGTGTTGTAGGGAGACGCACAGATGTTCGAACCTTCAAAGCTAGGCTGTATGCGATTCATCTTGCCAGGGGATCGGGACACAATTTCTCACCGCGAGTGTACATAGGTTTTCAAGTGAAAATAAACCATATATCAGCTTTATCTTCACCGTAAATCTTCTCCATTCTAAAGCATGACATCGGTTTAGATTTTTCCACACAGATAATGCACTTCAAAGCGTAATAATATAAGAATATGGGAGAAAATATGACGCCCAGAGTGGAAGAAACTGCAGAAAAATGCAGCAGGTATTTATGTAATAATTTGTATATCGTCATCTAAATCGTATTGCCATTGGGTGTGCAGAATAGTATAAACATCCTGCAATAAAATGTGATATATAGTATGACGTAGAATTCTTTCAAACAAATGGGAAAAAAAGGAAATATATGGCACCGCCACATACAGGGACGCGCCAAAATTTTAGCTGGCAGCGACGATCAGCGAATCAAAACAAAAGCTGGCGCCGAACGGGTTAATTAAGGTATCTGATTTAGAGCATGTCGCAAATGATGTGAAGTATTGTATAGTTATCCAAGAGGAACTTGAGAAAAATTAGAAGTAGCACAGAAAACGGATACTGAGTAGCACAGACTTAAACATTCTAAGAGGTATTTTTTCAATGCACAAACTGGGAAATAAGATATGCGATATTTGTGATTTAATTAATAATGATCATTTTGATATCCTGGCGTTGGCAGAGACATGGCTGAATAGTTATGATAATGCTAAGATTCGAGAAATAAAACCTGTGACGAATATTTTTTTGCATTTTATAATAATATAAAAAAAAGTAAATGTGGATAAGGTGGAGTTATGGAATAGCTTTGAGCATAATTATGCAGGTCGGCTGCCAGATGGGTGGGCGGAATTGTGTTTTCATAGTGGTGTATAGGCCACCAAGTGCTAACGCTGTTACATTTCTTAATGAGTTTTAACTATATCTTGAGATGGTAGATGCAATAAGTAGAAATGTGTTTATATTGGGTGACTTCAACCTGTGGGTGGATGATACTGACAACCATCATGCTGTTGAATTCATGGAGATGATGAATGGTTTTGACTTTGTAAATAAAATGACTAAGGCGACGCGACGTCCAGCACGGGACATATGCTGGATCTGTGTGTGTGTGTGTGTGTTTTTTTTTGTTTTTTTTTTTTTGATGCACGGCACGAACTCCTACAAAATGTAAATGTGGATGATATATGTAGCATATCTCCAATTCACTAGTTGGTACTGTCTGAAATTCCCTTTGAGAAAGAGAGGGAGCAATGAAAATGGATCAGTTTCAGAGTAAATAAGTATTTTGAACCCCGATACATTTTTTGACAATATGATACGAAGGTTGGAAAATTATGACGGTGGCGGGAAAGTGTGTGCGATGTGTATCAATTTTGTACAATCGTATTTCTAAAGAGGAATACGAGGTAGTGTGTCCTGTAATTGAAAAGGTAATAATTGTAAAAATGATCAGGCACTATGGTTTAATACTGAAATATCACGAGCAAAGATGAGGAAGAAGAATAAAGAAAGAATTTGGTGTAGACTACTCACTGATATTGCTGGAAGAGATTATCAACATGCAAGAAGAGAAAAGAAACAGACTCATAGTACGGAGAAAACGACAATACTACTCAATAGTAAAGTTATGGAGGCCAGTGGTCAGATATGTATAAACTATTTCTCATACTCAATAATTTAACTGGTAACAAAAAGAAGCTAAGGTTGTCTGAAGGATATCCTGATAAAGTGCTTGCAAACAAATTCTTAGACTTCTTTGATAATAAAATAACAAATATAGTGGAAAGTTTTTCAAAAAGTAGTTTGAATGTGATGCGTGGGTATACTCAAGTGCCTGAGAGTAAACTACTTTGCTTTCAAAATATTGATATGGCCAAAGTGAAGGAAATTGTCTCCTTCACTGAGATCGACAAGAGTGCTGACCATAAAATATTTGAAGCAACAAAAATGTGTAGTTATTTTCCTTGTAAACTGAGCTACCTGGCATATAGGAACAGAAACTTGAACCTGATCTAAATTTGTTAAAAGAAAATTTTACTTTCCATTTGGAACACAACCAGGGTCCGAACTGAATAATATTTTTCAAACTGTAAAGTTGCCAAAATGGCTCTATGTTCAGATATTTTATTATCAAACAGTAATTGAATGAATGATAAACTAGTCATGTAGTAATATAAAATTATGACAATGAGTTAATAATAAATCATTAACTGAATTCTAAAAAAGGCGGCATAAAATAGTAATAGATAGTAATAGATTTTTTATAAACAAAATTTATATATTTTTTTCTATACAAAATTTTGTTTATAAATTTTTTTTATAATTGTTTTTTTTTTATAAAAAAAATTATAACAAATTTTTATAAATTTTTTTTTATAAAAACTTTTTATAAACAAAATTACTTATAAAAAAAATTTATAAAAAAATTTATAAAAAAAATTTATAAAAAAAATATTAAAAAAAAATTATAAAAAAAAATATATTAATATAAAAAATTATAAAAAAAATTTATAAATTTTTTTTATAAAAAAATTAAAAAACAAATAAAAAAAAATTATAAAAAAAAAAATTATAAATTTTTTTTATAAAAGAAAATTTTATAACAAAAAATATATAAAAAAATGTTTATAACTTTTTTTATAAAAACAAAATTTATAAAAAAAAATTTATAAAAAATTATTTTATATATAAAAAAAATATATAAATTTTTTTTATAAAAATGTTTTTTAATAAAAAAAATGTAAATTTTTTTTTTCATAATTTTTTTTTCAATTATAAAAAAAAAAAATTATAAAAAATTTAATTTATTTTTTTACAAAATTTTTTTTTAAATTTTTTGTTATGAAAAAATTTATAAACAAATTTTTTTATAAAAATTTTTTTATAAAGAATTTTTTTATAAAAAAAATTATAAAAAAAAATTATACAATTTTTTTCATAAAAAATATAAATAATATATATAATTTTTTTATAAAAAAAAAATTATAAAAAAAAATTATAAATTTTTTTTATAAAAAAAATTATAAAAACAAATTTATAATTTTTTTTTATAAAAAAAATTGTATAAAAAAATATATATAAATTTTTTTTTTATAAAAAAATTATAACAACAAATATTTAAAAAAAAATTATAATTTTTTTTTATAAAAAAAACATTATAATTTTTTTTTATAAAAATTAAAATAAAATAAAAATTATATTAAAAAAAATTATAACAAAATTTTTTTATAATTTCTTTTTATAAAAAAAAATTATATTTTTTTTTTTATAAAAAAATATATAAAAAAAATGTTTATAAAAAAATTTATAAAAAAAATTTTTATAAAAAAATTTATAAAAAAAAATTATAAACAAAAATTATAAAAAATTATTTTATAAAAAAAATTATAAAAAAAATTATAAAAAAAAATTATAAAAAAAATTTATAAAAAAAATTATAAAAAAAATTATAATTTTTTTTGTAAAATTTGTGTTTAGAATAAAAAAAAATTATAAAAAAAATTATAAAAAAAAATTATAATTTTTTTTATAATTTCTTTTATAAAATAACAAAATTATATAAAAAAAATATATATTTATTTATAATTTTTTTTTTTTTTTTTCTTTTTTTTATAAACCCGGGTTCTTCAAACTACGTGTCCTGAATTCCTCCAAACTGGGTCGCAGGCTCACAAAAATAAATACATGAATAAAATAGAATAATAATGTTCGTGATAATAAAATAATTTATGAAGTTCATACATGAATCCACCTAACATATTTTTATAATCGAATATTCATGTATTTAATTATCAATACAACAAAATCATTGCACATATATTAACCTTCTTGAGAGAGAATGAGAGAGAGAGAGACGGAGGGGTAGGTGAGGCAGTGTTTATAATTCTGTTTATAATTCTGGTTAGAATGCTTTTTTATCATAACTATTGTGTTTTAGTTTCTGGCCTTGTATTTTCTTAGGTTGATACTTCTGGTCATTTGTAAAAGATCTTTCTGTATGGGTCGCGAGAATGATGTCATAGTAAAAACTGGGTCACGACTGAAAAAGTTTGAAGAACCCTGCCTTAAACTATTGGTGATTCGATACCGTTCACATTGTATGCTTCATTCATTTGAGGCGAGGGTCATTATAGCACCAGGAAAAGGTGATAGAGAGGTGTGACAGCAAGCAAGAAAGAAATAGGAAGAAAGGAGGGACAGTTGAAGAACTGAAAGCTAGTGGCTGGGGCCGAAGGGGCGCCAAAACCCTTAAAGTATTGCCCACATCATTACAGGCAATACCCCCCTACGGGACAAGCACGAGGGATAAAAGGAGTACAGGGATATCTGTCTAATATCCAAAGGATAATAATCAGTAGTCTATCCCACTGCGATGGTGAACAGAAGACACTGCCTTTATTTAAAAGATATAATGTAACAGATATTCTAATTAATATTTGGTTGTTATTACTTTTCAACTAATCACTTTCATTTGTCTTACCCTCTTCCCCCTCACCCTCGCCTCAAATCATCACATTTCTTATCTCCTATATCCACCTACGTTAATGCAGTATGCACTTCTTTAAACCAGGGTTCTTCAAACTACGGGTCCCGAATTCCTCCAAACTGGGTCGCATGCTCACAAAAAATAAATACATGAATAAAATAGAATAATAATGTTCGTGACAATAAAATAAATATGAAGTTTATACATGAATCCTCCTAACATATTTTTATAATCGAATATTCATGTATTTAATTATCAATAAAACAAAATCATTGCACATATATTAGCCTTCTTGAGAGAGAATGAGAGAGAGAGAGAGGGAGGGGTAGGTGAGGCAGTGTTTATAATTCTGTTTATAATTCTGGTTAGAATGCTTTTTTATCATAATAATTGCGTTTCAGTTTTTGGCCTTGTATTTTCTTAGGTTGATACTTCTGGTCATTTGTAAAAGATCTTTCTGTATGGGTCGCGAGAATGATGTCTTAGTAAAAACTGGGTCACGACTGAAAAAGTTTGAAGAACCCTGCTTTAAACTATTGGTGATTCGATACCGTTCACATTGTATGCTTCATTCATTCCTCCTGACACACATCTCCTCTACCTGATCATTCGTTACCTTCCTATATAGCCCCGCCCACATTTCTCTCCTTCTCTCCCAATAACATCCCCCCTCCCTCCACCTGCAACTGTTACCAGATCCGACGAGGCCCAAACCAAGTCGCTGATGGATGGGGTGTGGACCCTTGATCTGTCCGGAGCTGTACATAGATTACTAAGTACTATAATTACCAGAGATATTAGTGTAGTATGTATAATGAGAACAATCCAAATACATAGTGTAATATACAAAAATATATTAACAAGGATTTTCAATAGTCAAATATTAATAGTATTAAAGAAATATAAGGATTTTCAATAGTCAATGAAATTAATGAATACTGATACATGTAAAATCACTTGGCAGATTAAAATTTTGAAGATTACAACATTATCTCTGAGAGACAAAGTATCATATACTTAGTATGACTGATTATATATTATTTACTAATGATTATCCTAATTCCAAACGTTTATGAATACAGTGAGTAACATTAAGTGTGTGAGAGTTCTGCCATAACATTAACTGACCTAAGGTAGAATGACCCACATACTTGGCCTAATTTTTGTAACTTTTATGTCGTCAGCAGAGAAAAGCCGAAGGTAAAGTGATTATTGCACGCAAATTATTTTGTTTTGGCCATTCCTTGCTACGACTTTGCCCAAAACTGGTGGTATTAAATAATATCGCACGCACATATAAATTTATATATTTCACACACACACACACACACACACACACACACACAGCATTTATTTGATTTTAGTGGAGTCTGAATTACGTCATACAACAAAAACAAAAGTTGATAAGACACAATGATGAGTGAGGATCAGAACAAAGCTGGAAGAGAAGGAGCAGGACACAAAGAGAAAGACACAAGAAATATCGGGAGGGAAGATCTCAGAAACCACCTGCCACTGCATCCGCTCCCTAATGTGACTGAGAAACTAACTAGGACACAGGGAAGGGAGGGGGAAGGGAAGGAGCTAATGGTTAAACAACACTATACAGTATATATACATTGGCTTTCATTTGTGCTTCCACCAAACTATACAAGGAAACAAACTCCCGCATGTAGGTACACTCGCGGTCAGAAATTGTGTCCCGATCCCCTGGCAAGATGAATCGCAAACAGACTAGCTTTGAAGGTTCGAACAACTAACTGTGTGTCTCCCTACTGTACAGAGTTGTTCGAATCACCAAAGTTATAGTTGTGATTCATCATGCCAAGGGATCAGCAGGACACATTTTCTGACCGCGAGTGTACAGTTGGACACATGAATGGGTGGTACAGCCCAGGTGAAAGATACTTGTCCCATTTGAGTAACCAGTGTCTATTATCAGGTACTTGCTTTTTATTACCATCCTCAATACTGACTTCTGCCCCTGATGTCTACTATTTGGCACTAATGAACTTGATATTGGGAGAAATTGACCATCTTTCACTTGGGCTGTACCACCCATTCATGTGTCCAACTGTACAATCGTAATCCAAAATTTATATCCAGGTCTTGTTGAAGTTTCGAATAATTTGACATACTAGAGAACCAATTACACGTTGATCCTGTTTCATATTTGCTTGAGCTCGCATAATACTCGATCAGGCTACTCGAAGCAAGCCTGGATACATATTTTGCATTGCAACTATACATATGTGCGACCGAGAAAGGGCTGTCAGTAATATAAGGCGATAATTACCCCTTAATAGAGCGTAATCAGAATACCTGGGGTTCTATACACGGCTGGGGTTCTATCTGGATTCTGGAATATGTGGGTGCTGGTTCGTGTCACAGGTTGGAGGAACATGTACCCTCCAATGAGTTGACAGTACACGAGACCTTTGAATTAATGATCTGCGGGGAGAGTATATAAATAGATGCTGAAAGTTTGTCGCGTGTTGGAAATCAATCTCCTCCATATCCTCTTCTCCCCTTCCTTACCTCCTCCTCCTCCTTCACTACCTTCTTCCTCTCCTTCCCCCTTCCTCCTCCCCACTACCTTCTTCTTCCCCCTCCTTCTCCTCTTCCACGAACTTCTATCTCCCCCTCCTTCTCCTCTCTTACTTCCTTCCTCTCCACCTCTACTTCCTTTCCTTCTCCCCCTTCCCTTCCCTCCTCCCCCTTCCCTTACCTTTTCTCTCCTCATTCTCCCTTTCATCCCCCTTCCCCACATCCTTCTCTCAGTCCCTTATTTACCCCCTCCTCCCTTCCACTTCCTTCTCACAGTCCCTTACTCCCTCCTTCCCTCACAAGGCAGCATCCTCCTCCTCTCCCAAATACTCACTTAGTCTTCACCATCTCTATCGTCCACAGGTATCTCTCTCCCTCAAGACACGACTCTTTTTCTGTCCAACATCCCAATGCAAGAAGAGTTGACAGGTACCCTCACTATTACATCAGTACAGCTAAAATGTGTATATGTGTACATTGTGTGTTATGCTTTAAATAATGAAACTACCATCAGATATAAAAATGCTATAAGCAAAAATGTCAGTAATGGCCTCACTTATTATGAATCTCGATCACCATGACAATAACTGAACACCAAAAAAATTGCTTGGAGCTATAAGTACACAGAGTAACTTATAAACAAATCCTGTGAGTTCTGAAGATGATTGATCGTGCGAGACACCATTAATATAAGAGATGTGTGCTTAATGATAAAGATGAGGAGAGGGGAAGAGAGTAGCAGCTCATGTCAGGTGTGTTTATCCTGAGACGTGTGTAGAGGTGGAGAACAATAAGGTGAGTTGAAGTGAGGACAGCAACAAATCTTTTCACATGCGTAAAAGTGAAGGAGAGGCGAGGAGGGGACAGTATCAGTAACAGATCATGTCAGGTGTGTTGTTGGTGTGGACAATACTGGTTGGTCTGGTGGTGGTTATTACAACGGTGGTTAACTGTGCACCCTCTGCTACACCAAATCCACTTCTCTTCGCATCTCTCGCCAGTGGACCAACTCTCATAGACTCCAAGATCAGCCAGGTGGGAAAAAGCTGGTCAGAGGCAAGTGTACCAAACCGTAGCCAATCAGCCAGCAACAAACCAGAAAGGATAATATCAGAGGGTAGTACACCGACAGATGGTATATCTGACAGAAATAAATCAGAGGGCAGCATATCGGAAGCCAGTGTACTGGAGGCTGGACCACCAGAGTTCAGTCCACTGGTAGTTAGTTCAACACACCCAAGTCCCGTAGAGGGCAGTCCATTGGAGGCTGGGTTTTTAGAGAGCAGTCTATCAGAGGTTAGTTCTTTGGAGGCCAACCCATTTCTCCTCCCATCCACCACTGACTCATCGACACACAATATTGTATCCCACGGTGGCACCTCCCTGTTGTGGGCTTTAGTCCTTGCTGCCTCTGCCAACAAGACCTTCCCTCACAGTCACTACGAGGACAATTTTGGGCAGAATTCCAATCTATCCAGAGATCCTAACATTAGAGGCAGTCCAACCCCTGCCACTCCTCCTGCAACCAAGACACTTCTTGAGAACACCGTAGATATTTCAACAACGAAATTCCCCCAAACCCTTCCATCTCAGAACACAAAGAGTGTCCCAGGTGATAAACTAACAACATTGCAATCAGTTACATCAACGGAGACACTCTACGAGATAATAGCCTCCCCATCCCTACCATCTTACCCCACCACATTGTTACAAGATGCAGGAGGGGAAGGAACTCTGGATAAAGGTTCAACTTCCACGTTGCTACTGCCAGCAAGAGCAACAACAACAACCAGCCTCTATGCTATCACAACAACCCTTGGTCACAACCTCACTACACACTACTACAGTCTGCCAACACCCACTGACCTTCCCACGTCCCAATATGAACTACCACAACAGGTGTCGACTACAGATGGAACAGGAACCCTCGAGGTGCCACTCGTGTCATACCAGAGTGTGTCACCGACCAAAGAAATTGGACAAGACACCCAAGAACACATGCAAAGTAACAAAGAAACAGAAAGACACCACAACAATGAAAAATCAGCATCCCATCACGAAAGCAAAGAATCAGAAACCCGTCATGGAAACCAAGAATCTGAAGACAATCGTAGAGGCAGCCCATCACACAGCCAAACATCCAGGCCAGCAAGCACAAAAGCAGAACCCGACAGAGACGAAAACAAAGAAGAAATCAACTCAGGCATCAGTGGGAAAAATAGCACAGGGTCAAAGCACACTGTTAATGGATCGGGCCCAGAAAAGGACCGTAATGGAACTGAAACAAAACGATCACCGGCACCAACAACAGGCAATGGAACCCACACCAAAGGCACTGCACCTCAAACCCAAGAACCTGCAACCAAACCTCAAAACACTGGACCAAAAACCCAAGACCCTGGACCCCAAACCAAAGGAAATGGGATCAAGTTACAAGAGAATGGAACAAAATCCAAATATTCTTGGACCAACTCCCAAGAGCCTGGATCCCAAACCCAAGGACTCGACTCCAAACAAGGACTTGAATTACAATCCCAAGCACTTGGAATCAAAACCAAAGGAAAGAAGCCATTTATCAAAGGATATGGTACTGAACCCCAAGGACCAGGGGACAAAGCCCAAGGAAATGAGCTTGAATCCAGTACCCAAGGATATAAGGATGAAATGCAAGGACACGAGCCTGAATTCCAAGGATTTGGATCCGAAGCCCAAGGATCTGAATCCACAACCCAAAGATCTAAGTCTGAATTCCAAAGATTTGGCTCACAAACTCCAGAATCTGAATTTAAATCCGAAGGACCAAAATTCATTACAGAGCAACCTAACACAGACCTCAATGAAACAGAATCTAGCATCAACACCCCAAGACCAGACACCAACAGCCATGAATCAAACCCAGAAGAAAGTGGGTCAGAAAGGGAAGATACTCAATCAAATCCTGAAGGATTTGCACCAATAAAACCCGAGAAGCACGAATCAGAAAAGAAAACAAGCAATCCTATTTCAGAGGATGACTCCCGCATCAAAGGAACATCTACAAACACAGAATATGACACAACCACTGTCATAACAGACTCAGAATTGACTATAGGCCTACCTGAGGTGGAGGTAAAAGTGAAGGACAAAACCAAGTTACAACACAGTCATTTAGAAACCACAAAGGTAGATATGACAGCAGATGAAGCTGAAGAAAATGTGAGACATCACAGTAAGACATCAAGTAACTTAGTACAACTCAAAGCACAGCATCTTGATGAGGAGATGAAGCCAGAGCTGCAGACTGGTAAACGTGAGCCTGAGGTGTCATATAACAATTCTGAAACAGACCCACAGGGCGATCCTAAGCAAAAACATGATTCAGAACCAGAACCAAAAGACAAACTTAATCCCAAGTCAGAAGCAGAATCTGAACCTGAACCAGAAAATGTCCCTGAGCTAGAACCCCCTGCGAACAAAATACAACTAAAAAATGTAAACACTCTCAGACCAGAATTAGAACTTGAACCAGTAGGTGAACCTGAGCCAGAACCTGAAAATATACCTGTTCCAGAAAGCAATCCAGAGCCACAAAGTAAGACTGACCAAGAACTACACACTACACCTGAACCAGAGTTGCAGAGTGAACCAAAACCTGTCAACCAACAAAGTGAAACTGAGCCCATGCCACAAGGTGAACCTGAACCATGGCCAGCAAAGGATCCTGGACCAGAACCACAGACCAGACCTGAAGACACACACAATGAGAGCAAACCTGACACTTTGCTACTGGATCAAAACACCGCAATCATCCACCAGGGAACCAAACATAACCCTGGAGGAGACACAGAGGAGGACACTCAAGGCCAAGAGACAAAACATGAACACACAACACCACAACACACGAGCCAGGTGGTTGAAGTTGTGGATGAAAGCGAGAGTGGGACAATAAAACTAAATGGAAATGTTGGAGTTCAGGAAGACAACGAAGGAGCCGATACAATCCAAAGCACAGATTCCAAAGTTACAGAGAGCACTGACATTCCAGAAGACAACAAAAGCCAAAGCAGTGACAGTATTTATGTCACAGGAGACAGCGAAGTACTGATAACTTTCCAGAATGTGTCCAAACAACCGACTATCATCAGCAACTGCAGCAACAATACATCAGTGACCCCAGATGGCAATGGCTGCAATGAAGGAGAACAACAACAAACCAACCCACACGGGGGAATTCAGTGGTCCTTCTCGCGGGCACTCCTCTTCATCTTCCAGCTGGTGATTATGGTGGAGACAGTGCTAGGAAACCTGATGGTCATTCTGGCGGTCAAAATGGAGAAGAAATTGCAGACACCTTTCAACTACTTCATCGTCAACCTGGCCTTCACCGACATGAATGTGGGCCTCTCGGTCATGTCCTTCTTCATGGTGTACAACCTCTACGACTACTTCCCCTTCAGCTCCTTCTTCTGTGACTACTGGATCTGGAGTGACTACACCATGACCTTCGAGAGTGTCATGACCCTGGCAGCCATAAGGTTAGTTAGCCCCAGCAGCCTATACGGTAACTCATAATAACCCATTGAGCGCCAGTGTTGCTCTGATTGCACTGTGTCTGATTCAAAACAATTTATTTATCACAAGGAGTATTCACAGTCACTAAGGGTTGAGAGGATCCATGATTCACCTCTTCTTTATCACTGTCATCCTTTAGTCTTTATAGTGACCATTTGCTCCTGACATTATTATTCGACTAATGAGAATCCACTATCCAAAAAAGGATTAACCACTGATGTAACAAAAGAGTCACAAAATCAACATGAGTGTTAGTTGTGTACCCTTCCTTTCTTTCCAGTGTGGACCGTTTGTGGAGTGTAACATGGTCACTTCACTACCGGAATCACAACTCTGGTCAAAAGTCCGCTATGATAATCGTGGCCACGTGGTGTATTGTGGCCCTCGTGTGGCTCCCGCCATTCATCTACGACAGGGTAGTCAACTCGTACAGCGATGGTGACTGCTTCTGGGACCCTGTACTCAACAAGAAACTGGTAAGGGTTGTAGATGTTGGAGTAGGCTACATATAGGCTTCATTGATAGTACTGAGGTTTCAAGTCAACACAATCATCACGATAACTGGTTCTGGGACCCTGTACTCAGCAAGATTGGTTTTGATTTGATTGACTGCATTGATCGAGGTTGAGAATAAGTTTAATGGTAACCACTAATTTAACTAAATGCTAGACATGTATTTTCAGTCACTTCTTTTATATTTAAATTATTGTTTTGAACATCCTATACTTTTCGCCTCCTTATAATTTACCGAATTAATAATTTGGTTATCAATCTTATCCATTTAATAAATATTTTTTCTTGAATCATGAAAAAATACTATAACAGAAGTGCAAAAAAACTGTTACATCGAGTCAAAAATATACAAAATTCTCTGTCACCAGTCTGTTGTGTTGAGTTTTCTTCTATAAACTAAGGGGTTTACTAAACTACTTTAGAATGAGACAATCTATGGCATTTGTGTGGTTCATTTCTCTTACGAAGCATGACACCTTCACCTTACATGGAATTATTATATGACTATTTACTGGTGCTGTCGTACTTAGTCACCGTCTAATGTTTTGTCACCATTCTAGTATGATGGTGAACTTAAAGATTTAATAATGTATAGTTGCTGTGAATGAGACGTTATTGTTTATTCTAACCATTAATACGAGGGCTTGCAGTCAGACAGAAGAAGGAAACAATCACGTCTCATCCATATCAACATGATCCTTAAAATTCACCATCACAACAAAGAAGAGATGCAACAACTAAATTTATAACCTCGACCGAACAAAGTTATTATGCGTTTGGATAATTATCTGTAGTTAGTTGATATTATGCGAGTGGTTACATCTGGCTATTATACAGATCATAACTGGGAGTGCTTGGCTTTATTTCAGGTTATAATCCTGAAAAAATGTACGGGATAATATTTGGTTATAATAGTAATTTTCCGGAGACAATCCTGAAAATATGTACTGAAAAATATTTGGTTATGAAACTGGTGCTCTACTAATTGGTTAATAATTATACAGAATGTGCTCTACGTCTGGATACTTTGCTATTTTAACAGGTTCTTTACGCGGGTCTGTTGGGTTACTACACGCCTCTGTTTGTAATGTTGGGTGCCTATGCCAGGATACTGTGGGTGGTCAGGAAGCGTGCCTCCTCTATCAGGGATGCCGGAAGGAGGGTCAGTCATTCCTTTGCTATTTTCGTGTCAGTTACTTTTATTATTTGATAATTTACTTAATTAAGCTAGCTTTGTATAACGTATATACTTATTAATACATCCTATTAACAAACCCAATTCATGTCTTAACTTCATTTACCAATAAAATGTTATTTACATCAATTTCTAACCTTGTTCTTCATCACGAAGCCTAAAATTTCCATCCTGTCTTATTTTCATCCATGAAGTTTGATAAGAAGAAAACATAAATAAAGCTTTTGCAATGTTAAATGTTTCAGTTATACTCGTCACATACAAACATGAGTGAAAACATATCTTAAACATTACTCCATTTGTGAAGGTAAAAATCATTATTATTATTATTATAATTATTATTATTATTATTATTATACAGACGAGCAACCAAGGCGACCCACCGAGTGATACTGGAGGAGGTGAAGGTGGAGGAGGAAGGGAGAAGCGAACATCAACAACAAACACGACAGCTGCTGTGTTAGTAGCCAAGGATGACAAACAAGAGGCCAAACTTAAGAGAGAGATGAAGGCGGTGTACACATTACTTAATATTGTGGTCATCTTTCTCATATGTTGGGTCCCATTCTATATACTCTTTGTGGTGAGTGTTAGCCTATTGTACACACACTAAAAAAAGTATCGTTTGTACACACACTAAAAAAGTATCGTTTGTACACACACTTAATTAAAGAAGTATCATCTACTACACACACTTAATAAAAGAAGTATCATTTGTACACACACTCAAAAAGTATCATTTGTACACACATTCAAAAAGTATATATCGTTCTGTACACACATTCAAAAAGTATATATCGTTCTGTACACACACTCAAAGAAGCAATGTTACACCTTTTTGCTGTGTGATTTGGAAAGCTTACAGTATAATCATAATAACCTCTGTTTTATATTATGTGAATGTCATGGTAAAACTACATAAGATTTAAATATATATATATATTGTATGCAGAAACCTCACTTCACCGTGGGATGTGTGTATGCAAAATAACCACAGGAGAAATCATAGATAGGACAGTGCATTATATACTGTATATATGTATAAGTTATGCACTCGATCCCACCCTCTCAGTCTGTCTGTCTGTTCCAGTTGAGTGCCTGGTTCCCTACACTGTTCCCGAGTTGGTACGTGACCTTCAGTTACTGGATGGCCTACATCAACTCGGCCCTCAACCCAGTCCTCTACCCGATATCCTCACTCGAGTTCAGACACGCCTACAAGAAAGTCCTCAAGTCGGCCATTGGAAGACGATGAACTCAGTGTGTCTTAATTAATCTTGGAACTCAGTAGGTCAACATACGAGTATAGTCATGGAAAAGATGTTGGGATTATTGAGTTTACCGGTACAGAGAAGAGATTGTGGCTACTGGTAAAGAGAAGAGGTTGAGTTTACCTGTACATGGAAGAGACTGAGTTTACCGGTATAGAGAAGAGATTGCGTTTACCGGTAAAGAGAAGAGATTGAGTCTACCGGTAAAGAGAAGAGATTGTGTTTACCGGTAGAGAGAAGAGATTGAGTTTACCGGTCGAGAGAAGAGATGGAGAAAGTAAAGATACCATTATGTATTTATGTTAGGCCTACTGGTGGAGATAAAAAAAAAAACTATCTATTGTATGGTAATGTGGTGTTTATGTAACTAGAGGTAGGCTACTTACTATTAAGGGGGTAATTCACTTTTGTTACATTGGAGTATCTTGATTCCTCCAAAGTAAGCCAGGAAACAGGACCAGATGAACAAAAATAATGGTGTTCTGTTGCTTGGAATAGTTTGGAGGATACAGTTGCTCCAGATTTACCAACACAAAATTAGTATTACGGGATAGTGTATTTTTGGTAAACTGGAGCGCCTTGATTCCTCCAAACTATGCCAGAGGAAACAGGACCAGATTATAAGGACCCTGTGATCGTGTGTGAGAATTGGTGGCTTCGGATTCCTCCTGACTGTGCCACGAAACTACCTCCTTCCTTAAAAGTGGTGTTTCGTGGCATAATTTGAAGGACTCGTTTACCTCCAATTTTCTGACTACATCACAGGGTCCATTAACGAAAAAATTATGGTGGTGGTCTGTTGCTTGGATTATAATATATTTTGTAGGAATCAGTTGCTCCAGATTTACCAACACCGTACTATAATATTGACCACAGGAATTCCTACACACGCTGTTGTTTTCGAAGGTTTACAACATATAGAAAATAGTATAAGACTACATAAATGCAATACCACATTATTACTATTATTAGGTTTGTTATTTTGCTAATCATCGAATTCACTTGGTAGACCCATTCACTTCAGTACCTTACTTCCAGAATAGTGACCTCTCTTTCCATACAGCCTTTCAAAATAATTAATAGTGACCTCTCTTTCTATACAGCCTTCCAGAATCATTAATAGTGACCTCTCTCTCCATACAGCCTTCCAGAATAGTGACCTCTCTTTCCATATCATAGCCTGTGTAAAAAAGAATTCCTGCGGCCAACTGAACTATACCCCATTAAATTAAAACACACACAGCACTTGGATAGTCAGTTAAAGCAAAGGAACACTGTAGTAATAAAACTGAATGTAATATTGTGCCGTAAACAAGAAGATCCGTGGTGTTGTACAGTCGCGGCACATAGTCCTTGAATATATAGACTTCTCCTTACACCCTGGTCAAGGACTATGTGCCACGACTGTACCGGTACGATGGTTCTGTAGTGTGTCAATACCACTCCATCGTGAATACCATGAATGTTCTTGCATGCTGACCAATGTGTTATGCTGTAGTGTAGTGTAGGGAAAATACAATATGTGTGTAGAATAAGCATATATTATGTGGAGGAAGAGGAGGGTAGGATGGAGGAGGAGAGTAGGATGGAGGAGGGAGAGAGGTAGAATGAGGAGGGAGGAAAGGGTGAGAGGTAGTATGAAGGAGGGAAGGGAGAGGGGTAGGATGAAGGAGGGAGGGAAGGGAGAGAGATAGGATGAAGAGGGGAAGGGAGAGAGGTAGGATGAAGGAGGGAGGGAAGGGAGAGGGGTAGGATGAAAGAGAGAGGAAAGGAAGAGAAGGAAGTATGAGGAAAGGGAGAGGGGTAGGATGAAGGAGGGAGGGAAGGGTGAGAGGTAGGATGAAGGAGGGAGGGAAGGGAGAGAAGGGAGTATGAGGGAAGGGAGAGAAGGGAGTATGAGGAAAGGGAGAGGGGTAGAATGAGGGAGGGAGGAAAGGAAGAGAAGGGAGTATGAGGAAAGGAAGAGAAGGGAGTATGAGGAAAGGAAGAGAAGGGAGTATGAGGAAAGGGAGAGGGGTAGGATGAAGGAAGGAGGGAAGTGAGAGGGGTAGGATGGATATACAATGGTGGCTAATACAACCTTGAATGGTCAAACTAAAAAAAGTGCTTATGTCCTGAATAATATATGTGTATTAATCCTTTCCTTTTCTCCCCTTTCCTTCCCTTCACTCTCCCTTCCCGTTTCTCCCCCTTCCATTTTCTCCCTTCCCTTTCCTTCCCTTCCCTTCACTCTCCCTTTCACTTGGTGGCATTGTCCTTCCCTTCCCTCTCCCTTCCCTTTTCTCCCCTTTCCTTTTCTTCGCTCTCCCTTCCCTTTTCTTCCCTTCACTCTCCCTTAACTTTTCTCCCCTTTTCTTCCCTCTCCCTTTCCTTCACTCTCCCTTCCAGTTTCTCCCCCTTTCTTCCCTCTCCCTTCCCTTTTCTCCCCTTTCATTTTCTTCCCTTTCCTTCCCTTCCCTTTCCTTCCCTTCACTTTCCCTTTCACTTGTTGGCATTGTAATTCCATTGCCTCTCTCTTCCCTTTCCTTCCCTTCCCTCTCCCTTTCACTTGATGGCACTGTTCTTCACTTTCCTTCCCTTCCCTTCCCTTGGTGGTATTGTCTTTCCCTTCCCTTCACATTCCTTCTCTTCCCATTCCTTCTCTTCACTTCCCTTCCCTTTATTCCCCTTTCCTTTCTTTCCCTTCACTTCCTTTCCTTTCCCCATATTCCCCTTTTCTTTCCTTCCCTTCCCTTCTCTTTCCCAACTTTCTTCAATTAAAACAAAAAAAATATATATACAGAAATATGATAATTATTATTATTATTATTATTATTATTATTATTATTCCCTAACGCTTCAGTGAAAATAAATAACAAATAGATAAAATAAATAAGAAAGAATGTAATCGTCTATAAATATAATTAATACCACAACACAGTGAAAATAAATAATAAATAAATAAAAAAATAAAATAATAAGAAAGAAAGTAATCAACGATAAATATAATTAACACCACAACAAAGTGAAAATAAATAACAAATATATATATAAAAAAAAAAATAATAAGAAAGAATGTAATCAACCATTAACATAATTAATATCATATAATTGTGTGAAAATAAATAACAAATATATATATAAAAAAAAATAAGAAGAAGAAGAAAGAATGTAATCAACCATAAACATAAATAAATAATTAATATCATATAACAAATTGTGTGAAACGTGAAATCCACAAATGAACTTTTAGTCTATTATCATATTCCATTACCATGTGTGTTTTTATTTTGCCACGAGATATTGCTACACAAACCACCACCTTGACTGTGACATTTCAGGGGGAAAAGGTAAGAAGTAACTGTCCAACCGTGAATGAAGCAGTGAGGAATGTGTGTGTGTGTGTGTGTGTGTGTGTGTGTGTGTGTGTGTGTGTGTGTGTGTGTGTGTGTGTGTGTGTGTGTGTGTGTGTGTGATAGCTGCCGCGGGCGTAATAATGTAGCGGAGAGAGAGAGAGAGAGAGAGAGAGAGAGAGAGAGAGTGTGTCTGTGTGTTAACTACATCTCTGTTTAGGTACAATAATATGAGAGAGAGAGAGAGAGAGAGAGAGAGAGAGAGAGAGAGAGAGAGAGAGAGAGTGTGAGTGTGTTAACTACATCTCTGTTTAGGTACAATAATATGAGAGAGAGAGAGAGAGAGAGAGAGAGAGAGAGAGAGAGAGAGAGAGAGTAGGTGGGACAGTGGGTGAGGGGAGGGGCCAAATACTACTACTACCCACCCAAACACCCCCTTTACCCCACCCTGACCCCCACCACCACCACCACTAACGACCACACCCTCCTGCAAACACTCACCTGACTCAACCCCAACCCCTTCCCTCAACTACCCCCCCCCCTTTTCTCAAACCCCCTCCCTTCCCTCGACTCCCCCCCCCCTTTTCTCGTCTACCCATGGAGGTAGTATAGGCGTCTACCCTTCCCTTCTCTTCCTCCCTTCTCTCAACTCCCCTCCCTCCCTTTTCTCTCGCCTACCCTTCCCTTTATCTATTCTCTTCCTCTCTCTTCCTCCCTTCCCTAGCCCCTTCTTCTCTCTCCTATCCTTCTCTTTATCTATTCTCTTCCCTTCTCTTCCTCCCTTCCTTAGCCTCTCCTTCTCTCGCCTACCCTTTCCTTTATCTATTCTCTTCCATTCTCTCCCTCCCTTCCCTCAACACCTCCCACCCTTTTCCCTCGTCCACCCTTCCCTTTATCTAGTCTCTTCCCTTCTTTTCCTCCCTTCCCTAGCCCCTCCTTCTCTCTC
>JAWQEG010004619.1:0-5000 GCA_033782935.1 Petrolisthes cinctipes | reverse complement strand
GAACACTCGCACAACGGCTTAAACACCTAGACGGTGATTTAAGGCTTTGTCTAATCTGGACTTGAACTGATCCACAGAGTTGCTGTTGACTACATCAGCAGGAAGCGCGTTCCAAGTACCGCAGATGCTGTATGTAAAGAACTTACCACACAGATCACGGTTGTATCGCTTCAGTTCAAGTTTGTAGCCATGATTCCTGGTTGTGCCCTCACTGAGTTGGAAAATGTCCCTGTAGTCTACATTGTCAAAGCCTCGTAGTATTTTAAACACTTCGATAAGCTGACCACGCAGTCTCCGGGTTTCCAAAGAGAACAGATCGAGTTCTACCAACCGATCTTTATAGCTCTTGTGTCTAAGAGAGGGTATAAGTTTGGTTGCCCTGGCTTGCACTCGTTCCAATCTCGCGATATCCTTTCGGTAAAAAGGACTCCAAAACTGGACTGCATACTCCAGGTGCGGTCGGACAAGGGAATTGTACAGACAAAGTACTATCTCCTTGTTCCGGTATCCAAACTGTCGCTTTATGTACCCTAACATCCTTTGGGCTTTCTTCTCAGCCTCAATACACTGCTTTGAGAACTTGAGGTCACTGGTGATAGTTACACCCAAGTCTTTCTCAGTATCAGTGCTTACGAGAGCATTGCCCTTAAGGTTATACTCTGTTCGGGGGTTTCTGTGGCCTATATGCATAACTTTGCATTTGTTCACGTTAAATGGCATTTGCCACGCGTCAGGGTTATACTCTGTTCGGGGGTTTCTGTGGCCTATATGCATAACTTTGCATTTGTTCACGTTAAATGGCATTTGCCACGCGTCAGACCACTCCCCCGATCTTCCTAAGATCTTCTTGTAAGCGGGTAGTATTTCCTTCTTTCGCGACATTCATACCAAGCTTAGTATCATCGGCGAATTTGGAAATCTTGGCAACCATGTCACCATCCACGTCATTAACATAGATGATAAACAGTAGTGGTCCCAGAACAGAACCTTGGGGAACGCCGCTAGTAACGGGCACCCACTCTGAAGCCTGTCCATTCACTACCACCCCGCTGCCGTCTGTCACTTAGCCAGTTCTCTATCCAATTTGCCACATTTCCGTCTATGCCCAGTGCACGCACTTTCCGAAGGAGGCGGCGGTGGGGTACCTTATCAAAGGCTTTCTGAAAGTCTAAGTAGACAACATCGACCGCTTTATCCGGATCATGCTCACTGAAAACAAAATGGAAGAATTCCACCAGATTTGTGAGGCATGACCGGTGCTGCCGGAACCCATGCTGGGAACCCCTCAGTACAAATTTGATTCTAAGTGTGCTGTTATTTTGTCCACCATGATGCTCTCCATGAGTTTACAGACTATCGAGGTTTAACTGATGGGTCTGTAGTTTGACGGTTGGCTAGCATCTCCCTTCTTGAAGATAGGAGTCACCTCTGCCTCACGCCAGTCTCTAGGAACGCATCCAGTCTGGAATTACCATGTTGAAGACCATGCACAGGTGCCGTGATACTTCACCATGCACTTCTTTCAACACTCTAGGTAAGAACCCATCCGGACCGGGGGACTTGTTTGCTTTTAATTCGATTATTTTTCTCTCGATTTCTTCTTGGGTGAAGGACCATTGACTCCAACTTCTCACTGAAGGAGTCCAAAGGTTCGGGAATGGGACCACTCTCCTCAGAGAACACTGAAGAGAAATACTCATTTAAGAGGTTAGCATTTTCTGCATCAGAGTGCATCAATGCTCCATCCTCATTCACCAAGGGACCGATCCTGCGTCGGATTGGTTTACGGCCATTCACATAACTGAAAAACTCCTTGGGGTTCTCTTTGCAGAGTCTAGCCACACGGACCTCCTCAGCACGCTTAGCCGCCCTTATTTTGGGACTTCACCGTTTCGATTCAGTCTTCTATGACCGTCAAAGTCCCCAGATGTCTTCGCTCGACGATACGCAGTTCTCCTCTCCTTAGTAGGTTACGGATTTCCCGATTAAACCACTTAGGTTGAATGAACTTCTGACCTGTTCCCTTCAGAGGAATAAAGCGCGACTGAAGTTCCATGAAGGAAAACAAGAATGACCTCCACAGATCATCAGCACTCTCTCCCTCCTCTAGTTCCATTTCAGCAACACTTTCACGAAGACCTGCAAAGTTCGCTCTCCCCATGTCTAATTTTCTATGCACCGGGGTCACGGACTCCATATTAGGGACCTTAACTGAAAATCTTATAAGCTTGTGGTCGCTTCCACCTATTTCTTCGTTTACAGAGAGGTCTTGAATGATGTCATCCTCTGAGGTGAGGACCAAGTCGAGTATGTTAGCACCTCTTGTTGGCTCCCTTACCCATTGAGTGAGGAATTCATCATTTACAAACTCCAAGAGTGGTGTGTTCTCGGCAGAGGGCTCTCTGGTTTCCCAGTCAACATGTGTGTTGAAGTCCCCCATAAGGATGCACACCCTGCCGTCCACTAGTTCACCCAGCAACTGGTATAGGTCCCTGTCCATCTCATTGAGTTGTCCAGGGGGTCTATAAAGCAGCAGGGTTCTGTATTTTGCAGTGCCTATTTCTAGGTCAACTCCAAGGAGCTCGTGGTTCGATGTGATGTTGCAGGTCATCGATTTGATGGAGTTCTTTACATACAACAGCACACCACCACCCCTCTGTCCTCTCTATCTTTGTGGAAGAGTTGGTAGCCTGGAATCACGAATTCCCCTTCAAGATCTCTGTCTGAGGTTCTCAACCATGACTCCGTTATGGCCACCATCTCGGGTTCCTCTGTCGCAACGAGGGCCCGCAGTTCCAAAAACTTGTTTCGGATGGACCTGGCGTTGAACAATAGAACCTTCAGGGAACCCCCAACTGCAGGACTCCCTATACTCTCCGTTTCCCGGTTTGGTCATTGCTTTGGTAGTGCTGGGGATATCCTTCTTCAGGATCTCAGCGAATGTCTTCTCTGGGGTCACTCTAGCATAGCGACGAGGGCTCTCCTCCACGCTCGGTCGAGTGCTCCTGAGACATCGTCGGACGGCGTCTTCCATTAATTTGGAAAGCACTTCTTTCCCCTTTAGTGAGAGATGTGTGCCATCCCTCTGGTAGAGGTCGTCTCTACCAAAGAGTGAGGTGTAGGGGTCCACAAAGAACACCCCCCTCGGCAGTACACAAATCAGCCAGGCGCTGATTTACTGCAATGTTCTTTGACAGAGCAGTCCCTAAAGGGCCTCTCCTTGGGAGCATGCCAACAACTACCCTTCTACGGGTTTTTAACCCACAGTCGTCTACTGCACCGAGCACATCCGAGAGGACTCCTTCGGTCATGCCTACTCTACCATTTCTCAGGTAGATGTCATTACCACTCACCATGAGTGCAATGACAGCAGATCTGGACGTTTGGATCCTCTCAGCTTCCTTTCGGAGGTCAGCATTGCCACAACCTGGCAAACAATTCACCTTCACAGAAGTGTGAAGGCGATCTGCCATTAGGGGTTCCAGCCCTCGTGCCTGGGAATCACCTACAATGTGTATATCCACAGGCCTCTCCTTGGTAGGAGCACGAGATGCCTTGTGAGGAACCCGAGAGTGTTTTGAATTCCTGCCGGGCTCGTCACTTCTTCCAGGTTGCTTCTTCTTCGTCTTCTTTTCCTTCTTCATTTTCTTTTCCTTCTTATTTGATTCCTCACTTTCCTCTGATCCCTCCTCAATTGTCTTCTTGGGTTTTTCTTCCTTCTCCATATTCCCCTCCTCTTTTCCATCACACTTTTCTGCAGTCTCTTTTCCTTCTGCAGTCTCTTCTCCCTCTTCATTGTTGCTGTTCTTCTTCTTGTTGTTCTTCTTCTTGTTGTTCTTTTTCTTGTTCTTCTTCTTCTTCTTTACCGCCGTGGTGAGCTCTCCGGTGAAGAAGCTCCTTGGACTGCCTTGTCTCTCACATGGCAGTCACACCTCTGCGAGTCCATTCGGAGAACTTCCTCCTTTAGGGAGTTGTTCTCCTTCGTGAGCAGTGAGATGTGCTTCATCAACCTCCTCCTCGAGTTTGCAAAAGTCGCAGACACTCGAGGAGTCTAGGTCGCTCGCACTCCTCCCCGCTGAAGTCCTCACACCAGCGGTACACCTTGCATGTAGTACATGTAAATTTTCTTGCTGATGGACCAGTCATCTCGCTCTAATTCAATTTCAGACCAATAATATAAAAGAAAGGGGTAGTGTGATTTGGTCTCGCATAAGTCTCATCCGCCTACTTCCAGAAGGTTTTCGGTCGTTCGGCCCAACAGAAACCTTATGAGCCAAGCACACCAACCCTAAGGTCTCCCCTGGGTCGGACGGCCCCAATCGTGCCGCAGCTCCCAACTGAGCAGCACAAGAGTCCTAAGTAAATGGGACTCTGATTTTTCGACAGGGGTGCTTGAAGTGTAACCGTCGTCCTACTAATCCCTACTAATCCTCCATCCGCGGCCAAACTTAAAGCAAATAGTAAAACTAAATGTCCACGACTTAATCCGAGATCTTTTACTGGCCTGGCAGCCAGCGAGGCACGAAAGCTCTCTCACCAAAGAGCAGTCGAGCCTTTAGGCACCTAAGAAACGGTCACAGGGAGCTGGTCAGGCTTATTAATCTAAGAGAATACCTACGGGGGTCCTGAGGCATCTCCATTACTCGTACCCCACACGCCTGAGATCCCTTCAATCTCAGCCCTTTCGAAACCTGTGAGCGTTAAAAGGCGTTGTTTTAGGAGGTTCCAAAGCCTCCCTTCTCACACGGCATAAGGTAGCTGGTGAGGTCCTTAACAATAAAAACTTATATCGAAAGTGATGAAGATTTTTTTTTTTTTTTTTTCTTTGTTAGGACAGTTGAAGAGCAGTTGTGAAACTTAATATTAACATGAAGATTTGACAACTCTTAGTCAGGATCCTAATAACGCTACCTTTCTGGCACGGGTAACCAACTGGACTAAATGTCCCCCCAGCATAGCTAGCAAAATTCAAACAGATCACACAAGCTCTCTCACCGACG
>JAWQEG010004618.1:157500-203614 GCA_033782935.1 Petrolisthes cinctipes | reverse complement strand
GTGTCCTTTTAATTAACTGTTTCGTTGCCAGTGAAAAAAAGATGGAGGATTGGTGGAGTGGAGAGGAGGAGCCTTCCACTCATCTATCGTTTCATTCTTCTAGTAGTTAATAGCTTAGATCGAAACAGCCTCGTTAGAATCATTATGTTTTCTGTTGTTTGACTTGTGTGGTATTCCTTTATATTGAACAATTATGTGAGGTGAACTGTTTCTTACCTAGCTGTTCTCTCTCTCTCTCTCTCTCTCTCTCTCTCTCTCTCTCTCTCTCTCTCTCTCTCTCTCTCTCTCTCTCTCTCTCTCTCTCTCTCTCTCTCTCTCTCTCTCTCTCTCTCTCTCTCTCTCTCTCTCTCTCTCTCTCTCTCTCTTGTCGTCTATCCATCATATTCTCCTTCTCATTCTTCCCATCTTAATATGCCCCTTCCTTTCCTTCCACTATCTCATCTTTACTCATACCTCTTCTACTATCCTTAACCCTACCTTTCCTTCCACTTTTACCCATTTTTTCTTGTTCCTCTCAAATACAAATAGTCTTTCCTCTCTTCATGCTTGGTGTCCCTCGTCTCTGCCACCTTCTACCACGTGTTCCAGACCTTGCCTATAGTCTTCTTTCTTCCACTTCAGTTCAGTTTATTTCATCCAATAATGCTACTGATTCCCCTATATTTATACCAGAAAACAGAAGCCTTCAGTGGTACTAACAGGGGTCTGCTTAGTGGCTGGCATAGTTTGGACCTTCCAGTTCACCAGCAAGAGAAATTCAACTTAAGAGGGTGCGGCAATAGGGGGACAGGCTTGGGGGGGGGGTGTTTAGAGGGGTGCAGGAGTAGGGGACAGGTTTGGGTTTTTTTTGGGGGTGCGGGAGTAGGGGGACAGGCTTGGGGGGGTTAGGGGGTGCGGGAATTGGGACAGGCTTTCTGCCCACCCCAAGCCTGTCCCCTATTTCCACACACCCCAACACCACCACACCCCAAAGCCTGTCCATGCTCCCGCACCCCCTTAAATAAATATCATGACCCAAAATTACAAAGTTCAGCAACTTTAGTTTCCCATAACTTACAGAGGCCTTTGAATTGAAAGACAGATAAAAAAGTTATCATCAAGAATAAGCATAAAAGAATTACCGTATATTTACTATAACTTACGTGATTTTCCTTCCTCGATGCAACTAGCCATGACAATTTTTCCTGATCGAGAAGTCAGTTGCTGCCTGTAATAATAATAATTATATTCAACAGCAAAAAACGAATGGAAGCCCACCCACAATTAACGACAGGTGGGATTGCTTGTAATTACCTCCAATTTTCCGGTCAGTGAGTTTATTTTAATGAGGCTACGAGGTATAACACTGACCCACATACCGACATCCATCACTGCCTACCAATACAAACCACTAACTCAACATTATCATTATTATTCATCACTATTATTATTATTATTATTATTATTAGTAGTAGTAGTAGTAGTAGTAGTAGTAGTAGTAGTAGTAGTAGTAGTAGTAGTAGTAGTAGTAGTAGTAGTAGTAATAGTAGTAGTAGTAGTAGTAGTACACTTTCATTAGCTTTTTTAATACAATTACCACTATCATCGCTACTAACTCCCACCTCTCTCTCTCTCTCTCTCTCTCTCTCTCTCTCTCTCTCTCTCTCTCTCTCTCTCATTACAGTTACATATCCACTCATTCCTTTTCTATTCCTCCTTCCGTTCTGTTTTTGTTCTGTTTTTGTTTTTACTCTGATGTATCTTGTCCTCGAATCCAATTTCCTTTTTCAGTTCTTATTATTTCTTTCTATTTTGTTAGTTTTCCTTCCTTTCTTTCTCAGTTCATTCATCTCAATATAGTGCTTGATATTTCCTTCTCTCTTTCGTTCTCTCTCTCTCTCTCTCACTCTGTTCTTCTCTCTTTCTTTTTCTCTCTCTATAATAATAATAACAATAATAATAATAATAATAATAATAATAATGATGATGTGAGGCGACCGAGTGTTGTGGCTGCCTTCACGATCCTCCTGTCAATCTCTTTTCAATCTCATGTCCATCAGGAGTGTGGACAAACCCCAAGTTGAGCGTGAAGACGAAGATGACTGTGTACAAGTCTGCGTCCTCAGCACCCTGCTGTATGGCAGCGAGACAAGGACCACGTACTGTACCCCCGTCTGGAGAGAAGGCTCAACACTTTCCACCTCAGAAGTCTCCGACACATACTAGGCACCTCCTGGCAAGTCAAGGTGACCAACCCTGACCTCCTGTCTCGCGCTGGCCTCCTCACTATGTACAGTTGCCCAAGAAAAGACTGCAACCAAATTTGGTGGTGTGTGGCAATATCTGGCAGCTGCTCCAAAGTAAATACTCGTATTTTATCAATGGATCACTCAGAACCTATAACCTTTGTATGGATAGATGTTGTTGGCTTCAGGTAATTACATTCATCCTTACAAAGGTTATAGGTTCTGAGTGATCCATTGATAAAATACGAGTATTTACTTTGGAGCAGCTGCCAGATATTGCCACACACCACCAAATTTGGTTGCAGTCTTTTCTTGGGCAACTGTACACCCTGCTGAGAAAACGTCGGCTGCTCTGGCTAGGCCACGTTCACTGCATGAAGGATGGTCGAGTCCCTAAACATGTCCTCTACAGAGAGCTTGTCGCAGGGCAGAGAAGCATTGGCCGCCCGCAGCTGAGATACAAGGATGTGTGCAAGAGAGACAAAAAAGGCGTTCGACATCAACACCAATTCCTGGGAGGGCCTCTCAGCCGACCGCTCCAGCTGGAGAAGCACGCTTCACAAGCAGCTGCAGATCGTCGAAGAGAAGTTGACAGCGGCGGCAGCAGAGATGCCAGCCAGCAAACGGAAACGACAGCCAACAGACCAGAGTCAACACACTGATGCGACTTATACGATCGAAACTGCCACTCTCGCATTGATCTCTAGAACCACAAGAGGCATTGCTTAAACCGAGCAGACAGTCTGGACAATTAACGGATGGATAATAATCATCCATGACCAGCCATGACCGACGGAGGCCCTATCTATCTATATATCTATCTAATGATGATGTGCATGATGCTCAGTTATTCGATTCTTATTTTAATGCCTATCGCTATATATATAATACTTAGTTAACTCTCAATTTCTCAAGGAAAAATGTTTTAGCGTATTCTCTGCCCTTCCTCTCACATTGTATTATTTACTTATGCCAGCCCTTCCTACCTCCTCCTCCTCCTCCTCCTCCCTAACATGCTTCCTTCCTTCCTTCCTTCCTCTACACATCCTCTGCACCTTCGTCTAAGTGTCTAACTATCTATTTACCCATTCTTCTATCTTTCTTTCTTTCCATCTATCCATCCATGCATCTGTTTACTACTCATCATTATCATCTCTCTCTCTCTCTCTCTCTCTCTCTCTCTCTCTCTCTCTCTCTCTCTCTCTCACACCGGCATGATAATTAACATTTAGCTTGTCTTTTTCAGCAGCAGGCAAGCACGAGATGAGATGGAACAAATTTTTCTCATGTATGTTAATGTGGCCAGCTTTGAGAATTCTCCCCCGTGTTTTTCATATAATTTCGTGTGCTTTATACATCATTCAGAATTTTTTTTTTTTTTTTATAATTTCTGGTACATTTAGTATAATCCATGACTGTTATATATTTTGAGGTATTTTATATTTTCGTTAGTGTATTTTATAATAATTGTTTTGCTTAATATTATTGCTTTGATCATTTTCTTCCTGGTGCTTATATTTAATTCCAATTAATTTCATTAATATTTTGTGTACTTTCAATATAATGATATTTGTGTTATTATATAAAATGTTGTGTATTTTTTAACATTTCGTGTGCATTTATGTATTTGTTCTTCCATTTATATAACTTCTTGTACTTGTCCTCCATTTTTTGTATTTATTATATTTTTTTCGAAAATTATCGTTACTCTCGAATCTCATCAACCTTTTATGGAGATTTCATCTCTCTCTCTCTCTCTCTCTCTCTCTCTCTCTCTCTCTCTCTCTCTCTCTCTCTCTCATTTCTTGTCTCTTTTGCTTCCTTTATCGACCTGCATTACGATATTTAGCCTGCCGCCCCTCTCCTTCCTTCCTCCATTTCCTCTTCTCGCCTTATTTACTCCCCTCTTTAGTTCTCCATTTTACCTTCCCCTTCCCTCCCTCCTCACTCAGTACCATTTTTTCTTACACTCTCTCTCTCCCTTGGAAACGAGAATAATCCAAGGGAGAAAAGCAGGAGGTATGTAGGATGAAGAAAGTGATTACCAATAGAGTGTTATGACTGTAAGGTGACTACAAGGGAGTTACATGAAGGAGTATTAAGGGGGTGCGGGAGTAGGGGGACAGGCTTGGGGGGGGGGACTGGGGAGGTGCGGGAATAGGGGGACAAGCTTGGGGTGGGTAGAAAGCCTGTCCCCTGTTCCCGCACCCACCGAACCCCCCCCCAAAGCCTTTCCCCCTACTCCCGCACCCCCTCGACCCCCCCAAAACCCCCGCACCCCCCTAACCCTCCCCCCCAAGCCTGTCCTCCTATTCCCGCACCCCCTTAAGACCCACACTGACATACGTTTGTGAAACCTTGGAGTGGCATGAGAAAATGATTGGATCAGAGAGTGGAAGTAAGAGTTAGTTAGGCCTATGAAATGGTATAGCCATGAAGAAATAGTGGATAATACAAGGCTGGTGAAAAAGATGTATGAGAGTGATTATGAAGAGAAGAGTAGAAGAAGGAGAAAAGCAAGTAGAAGAGTGTACCATATGGTGAGTCAAAGAAAGTGTTAAATAAATATAAATGAAGCAAAGGATTTAATGCTTAATAGGCAAGAAGAGATTCACAGGAAGAGTGTATACGTTCATGGAATGGCTCCTTTCATCAAGGTTTAGTTATATAAAAGACTTGGTATTAGAAGAGCTCAGAATTTCGTGGACTTGAATGGAAAAGGGATGTGAGTGTGATCCATTACTCTGGATAGTGTGATAATTCATTTTTAATTCTGAATAATTTTCCTACCCTTGATGCTAGTGTCATCATTCCTTGATATATATATATATATATATATATATATATATATATATATATATATATATATATATATATATATATATATATATATATATATATATATATATATATATATATATATATATATATATATATATATATATATATATATATATATATATATCTTCTTTCAATGTAAATATAATTGTATCTACATATGTAAATTAAGGGGAACCTTGAGGGAATAGTATACTTTTGCTACATAGGAGAGCCTTGATTCCTCCAAAGTTTGCCAGGAGACAGACCAGATGCAACAAAATTATTTATGTGCTGTTGCTTGGAATATTATGAAGGAATCAGTTGCTCCAGATTTCCAACACTGTACTTTCCTCTTATTACAATGCGGGAAAAAAAAATTATAATTATACAGAGACGGCCATCATGTTAGCATATCATTATTCTCCCTGTCTACATTACTGGAAGGGATATTTTCTTATTAAGGTGGTATTTCTTCTTTGGTACATTGGCAAAAATAATGGTGTTCTGTTGCTTGGAATAGTTTGGAGGATTCAGTTGCTCCAGAATTACCAACACAAAACTTCCCCCTTAATACACTTTTGGTAAATCTGCAGCAAATGATTCCTCCAAACCTTATCAGACAACAGGACATCATTATTTTTGTCCATCCAGTCCTATTTTCCTGGCATACTTTGGAGGAATCAAGGCGCTCCAAAGTACCAAAAGTGCATTACCGGTATCCCCTTAATAAACAGATATGAGGCTTTTAATTCCTGCAAGCTGTGCCACAAACTATATCCTCTCCTAGTACCGTATATGGAAGTGTTGTTGTTTTCAGGCACACTCACAATCCAAAATTTGTATCCAGGTCTTGTTGAAGTTTCGAATCATTTGACATGCTAGTAAACCAATTACAACGCTTATCCTGTTTCATATTTGCTTGAGTTCGCTTAATACTTGATCAGACTATCCGAAACAAACCTGGGTACATATATTTTGTTTTGCGAGTGTATGTACAGCGTGAGCGAATCACTAGACCAATAATTTACCCAGTACAAAGTGTCCCTTTTAAAATACACAAGCGAGTCTGTTAGAGCAAAACCCTGAGTAATTTGGAGGACTACTGAATCCTCCAAATGAAGTCAAGAAATAGATCCCTTATTAGTAACACTTTTTTTTTATTATTATTAATTGCGCCGTAGCCTCAATCAACAGGCAGGCAACAATACATACAGGTAGGCGGGACCCATGAAAATCCAATGACTACAACCACACACACACACACACACACACAAACAATCACGAAAACATAACAGAATGAAGCACAAACACACAGACAAATATTTACATCATGACATAATTAAATCCACCAAAACGAGGGTGGCGTACCAGAAGTTCCTCTAAAACCTGATGGTTCAGCAGGTGTCAACAAACCACATCAAGTGGCAGGCCCAGGGGCAGCAAGTGTTGGACAGTGGGGCAGGCCAGGCAATAGTGCTCTATAGTGTTAGCACGAGGCGCTCGACACAAGTGACACTCAGTGAAGGGAGGCTCACCCTGCATCCCAGCAACCTGCCACGGTGGCCGGTAGCCAAGCCTCAAACGAGCAGAGACTACATTGTGCCTCCGAACCATGAGGCCTCGACGACGGTAGGAATATTTGTGACGGCATACAGACTCGTAGTGGGTGATGGAGATGCTAAAGGGCCTCTCTGCATCCTTGCATCGCCGTACAGGGAGGAGAGCGGCGGAACAGACTCTAGAAAGGTAACATGTCAGGGAGAAAGGACGTCCAACACCACGAGGAGGCAGATGGCAGGCTTCCTTTGTGAGTCTGTCAACTCTACCATTGTGACGTCAACATACATGGGATGGCACCCATAAAAATTTGACAGTCAAGTTACAATGACACAATAAGGCCAAAAAAGATAAAAATTGCTGAAAAACAGTAGAGTGTGTGGGCTGAACACTAGAGAGGGAATGAAGGGCAGGTTTGGAGTCACAAAAAATGGCAGCATTCACTCCACGCTGACAAACAACACTAACAGCATCCAGAATGGCATACAGTTCACACAATGTTGAGCTAGAGTGGTTACAGAGACGATGGCCAACCCAACCCCCTGGAGATGATTCCAGGTCAGGCGAGAAAACGGCACAACCTGCTGTACCATCCACTTGCAATGAGCCATCAGTGTAGAGGCAGTATGGATCTGTGATGGAGGACGTCACTGTTTCTATGTGTTCCAGAGCCAACTGCCGCTGTAGAGAAGGCAGTTCCGACTTGGAAGTAGGTGTGAAGCTCACATCAGGTGTTGGTAGCATCCATGGAGGGGGCCCTGGGGGGACGTCTGCAACCATTATATCTATATTAAGACTACGGAGCATAGAGGAAACAGACCTTATAAGAGTACGTCCAGCAGGCAGTATGGGAGGGACCGGGGAGTTTGGTCTAAGAGAAGTCCTGACTAACTGAAAGTAATGGAGTGAAAGATGTGGGAAATGGAGGCACTTGACAGTGAAGCAAGTGACATTACAATAAATTCTCTCGATTAATTTGGGAAGACGCAACTCACGCTGCATGTTCACTATCCTGGTCGACATTGGACAGCCGAGAATTATTCTCATTGCTCTATTCCGAAATTTTTCTAAAGTTTCCAGAGTAGCCCTGGGAAGTTGAATCAAAGCAGGGGAGAGGTATTCAACAACTGAACGGATAAAAGCAATATAGACGGTCCTGGCTACTGGGATGGAGATGCCTGAGGAGTTGTTAGAGAGCCATTGAAGTGGTGTAAGTCGGCGCTGGAGACGACCCAATAAGTCCTGGACAATGGGATGGTCTTGAGGTCTGGCAGGGACAATCGGCCAAATATTGACTGGCGCGCCCAGGTAGCAGTACTGGGAACACATGGTAATGACAGTCCCTCCAATGGTGAACATTGGCCGAGCTTGAGGGAGGCGGCAGGTGAATATTCTGCTCTTATCTGGGGAGACAATAATGTCACAGTGAGAGGAGGCCACAGAGAAGGAGTCAAGAATCCACTGGAGATCCCTTGGTGAGGTAGAATGAACACAGATATCATCAGCATAGCACGTAATTGTAGTTCCAGGAATATCAGGGAGAGAAGTGAGCAACCGATGCATCAGAATATTAAATAACAATGGGCTGAGAACACCCCCTTGAGGCGTACCAAAATAAAAACTGCGCAAAGGACTGAGCGCACCCCTGAAAAACAAACGGGAGGTCCTGTAGCTCAGGTATCCCCAAATCTACCATAGTAGATTACCCTTTATCCCAAAGTCAACCAGTTGATCCAAAATGACGTCTCTATTAGCAACATCGAAGGCACTTCGAAGGTCAATGAAGGCCACCACACTGTCCCTGGAAAGGCGAGAGTATAGGTCGACTAGGCAGTGATGTGTGCTCCTCTGGGGAAGGAAACCAAACAGCCATGGAGAAAGGCGATTCTGCAGTCTGTACATGAGACGATTGAGTAAGATTCTCTCCATAACCTTACAAAAACAGGAAATAAGGGAAATAGGCCTGAACTTTGCAGTGCCGGGCTTAGGGATGGGTATTATTGTGCTGCTGGTCCAGGTTCGTGGTACACAACCATCACGAAGACAAAGATTGTACAGTCGAATTAGAGGGTTCCCAGGAACTTGTTGAAGTAGGCACAGCACAGCATAAGTAATACCATCATCACCAGGGGAAGAAGCTCTACCCCGAGAGAGAGCACGTCGCAACTCCTCCTCAGTTATCTCCTCTGCATCATCGTCATCATTTTGTAACAGAGCGGACACTAGACGTAGCCGATGGACAGCAGCACGGGAAGCGAGTGCATCTTGTATGTGGATGGGTAGACTGGCTGGGGTAGACTGTTCTGACCAGGCATCGACAAGTTGTTTGGCATAGTCGGCAGGAGTGTGATGACGAGCAGTGGCCGGTTTCTTTTTAACAACCCGACGGATGAGGTGCCACATAGAAGCCACACTTGTTTGCTGGTTGATGCTGTCTGTGAACCACTGCCAATACTCAGTGTGAGCACACTCCTGCAGGGCAACTAAAGCGTCCCTAGACATTTGGTAACGATGAAGTAGGTCAGGGGTTGGGTTGGCTTGAAACAATAGGCCATCACGTTCAGCCTCCTCCTTTGCCTCCTGTATACGTGCATCCAGCATCCAGGAGTGGGCAGTATGGTGATGCTGGAGGTGTGGTCGGGAGACGTATAGCCTATAAAAGTCATGAGTAGCAGATACAAGATCAGAGTACAACTGTTCAGCTGATGATATGTCAAATATAGGGAATACATGGGCCATAAATAAGATGTAAGTCGGGCAATATTTAGGGGGCACAGCAATACGCAAATGAGTGGCTGAAGGACCTGACCCAGCAGGTAGAGAATAATGAAACCAAAGAGTGATGTGATCAGAGAATAAGTCTGGCACGGAGAAGCACTGAACCTGAGATGCTATCAGGCCAGACGAGAGGATGTAATCCAGAGTACCTCCCCGGCAATGAGTGGCACCGCCAGTGTCCCAGCGTGTCAGATGATGCTTGCGGATGTATGAATGGAGACGAACACCATTACGATTAATAGAGCCAGAACCATCACCCAAATCAGAATGCCGAGCATTAAAATCTCTCATATACACCATACCACGCACTGTTGGAGAAGGAAGAGCCTCAAGAGTGAGTCTAGCTGGGGCAGAATAGACATTACATAATTGGAGTACTCCATTCCCAGGTAAGACCTAAAATAGCTGAAAGGTCATGTGAGGATCAGTGGAGGTACGGAGAAGGCGATGTGGCAAGGAGCTATGTATGTAAGTCAGGAGACCATTCCTTTTCAAGGCGAGATGCAACAGTATCCATCTTTTCGGTAAGGGTAGTGACAGTTGAGATGATGGCCTTCTGAGCCTCGAAAAATGTGGAGAGTTTGGAGTCATTGGCAGCCTGAGCCCATCAATCCTGGCTTCAAGGGCAGAAAAGCGGTTTTCGAGAGCCGTACATCGTGCCATGAGGGTAGCAACAGACTTGCGGAGGGCCAGGTCTGGAGGTGAGGTAGGGCTGGTAGGAGGAGCAGACTGGGGAGGTGGTGGTGGTGTTGGTGGAGGCAGAGCAATAGTAGAGACACAAGCCTGGACCTGACGTCGAGTACATCCATGCCACACGTTAACCCCTGGCTGAAGGCATCGTGGACACTTCCATCGAGACGTATCCTCAGGAGGTGAAGGCTCAGAGTTGGAGGCAGCAGGACATGATGGTTCACCCCTCACAGGACAAATTTTGGAATCATGGTCGGCGGCACACCATGCACACTTCGGCCTGGCAGAACAGTACCGGGAGATATGCCCAACTCCCCAGCACCTGTAGCACCAAGGCTGGTCATTATGAAGATTCCTCACCTCACACGGTGGAAGACAAGTGAGGAAATCAAAGGAAATCTCATTTGGAGGTGGATCGGGTTGACTCCAGACAACAACAATACGGCTAATGGGGGAACCATCTTGGAAAAAAACGACTGGCAGAGTACACACCAGGGTATCCTTTGGCAAGTTTCGGGTCAACATCAATAGGAAAACGAGTGAGGATATAGCTGGGGAACTTACGAGGCCTCTCGGGTGAGTCTTCAAGAATGAGAGGCAGAGACAAAAATTCACCAGCCTTGACTCTATCAATGATGTCCTGACGCTTCCTAGAGTTGTAGACAAACTGGGAGGTAACAGCAGCCATCTTGACTTCAGCCAGTTTATGCTGCAGCTGGAAGGCCCTGTTGACATCAGACAACCAACGCAGCTTTGTGTCCATAGATGGGTTTCCAGAGAAGGAGAGCTTGACATAGGCATTTCTTGGGGCAAAAGCAGGAAGGTTGGACGAGGGCAAGGAGTTGGTATACAAAGAAGAAACACCAGGGTGAGTCAGAGAAGGTACGTCATGCACAGCTGAAGCACCCTTGGCAGTCTTGGCAGCTGGAGGCAAACAGTCCACACCATCAGAATCCTGCAAGGAGTCGGACGAGGCGTCAACTGGTCGCTTGGTAGAGGTTGAGGAGGTGGAAGGCTTCAACCTGAGCTGCGGAGTGACCGATGAGAGGGGGGGAGGGTTGCGAGAAGGCAGCTCAGGCCAGTGATCCTCGACAGGAGACTCATCCTCTTCTGACATGGCCAAGTCGGCCTCCAGGCAGGAAGCCACATCCGAATCCGCGCTCTCCATCAGGCCAGGCAAGGTCTAGATGGGAAGCGAACAACTGAACACACACGAACACACGAACATACACACACAGAACCACAATAAAACAAACAAACCACACATAACAATACCACAAACACCAAGACCCCAAAAAAACGAGATAGAAAATATAAACAACCCCTATTACACCACAGACACAACAACACTCAAACAAGAACGGTGAAACAAGACAAACAACAACACAAACAATAACACAGGCAGAGCTCCAGGAACACGTCTTCACTCCAGGAAGGTTGGGGTGAGACTCTATTAGTAACACTGAGGTGACTTGTTTCACAGCACAGTTTGGGGGAATCAGTAGCCCTCCAATTTACGATAAAAAGGTCTTCCCTTAAGGTGGTAATTCTTTTTTGGTACATTGGTGTGCCTTGATTCCTCAAAAATATGCAAGGAAACAGGACCAGAAGAGCAAAAGTAATGGTGTTCTGTTGCTTGGAATAGTTTGGAGAACTCAGTTGCTCCAGATTTACCAACACAAAATTTCCCCCTTAAAATCCTCAAAGCTACATATTTTAACGCTAATTCCTTAGGAGAATAGTACATAAAAAAAAGTGTGAAATGTTTTAAGAGTTTTGGTGCCTCTTTGACACTTAGCCACTCCATTATCTATCCCTCTTTCACTGCCCCACGTGTTCTTCCTTTTCCTTCGTGGTGCTTGTTGTTCATCCTCTGTGTCTCTTTCTCCCTTGTGGTACAGTTCAAAACTTTTCTGGCTTAGTAAAGTCTTTGTTTTTTATCTGCTCTACAATCATTTACACATTAATCGGTCTATTTTCAAAACAATAATCATATTATACACACACACACACACACACACACACACACACACACACACCATATACATACATATACATATAACTTTGTCTATACCTATGCGATGTTAGAATTGAGTTTGAATTTCTCCATCGACACGCTTTAAATGTTATCTCGTTGTGTCTGGAGAACGCAATCACTGTCCACGAGTCTAGCGCGTTCCGGAGCCACGAAAGCCGAGTAACTGAGCTAAATGAAAGGTTGGACTCCATTCCCACGCGTGAGTTTGGACAAATTGAGCCACACTATTGAATAATCGTACCGTGTGAGGGTTGCATCTGTTGTTATTGTTGTTGGTTTGTTTGGAACTGTAGTATCGCCTTCTAAATGTGTGTGTGTTGGAAAGGGGGAGGGGGAATTGTTGATGTGTACGTATGTGTGTGTGAGGGGGGGGGGGGCGTAAAGACCTATGTGAGTGTGTTTGTGTGTCCGTAAGTTTGCTGTATATCTGTGTGTGTGTAAGTGTGTGCTCGCTTGCCTATATATCTGTATGGATTTGTGTGTGAGAGGGATAACTAAAGATGTAAATATTGATCACTGATGTGAACTGCAAGTGTAGGATTGCTGCAATGCTCCATTTTCATTAACCTGGCGAAAATGAACCTGCTTCCTCCTCTAAAGGTAATTCAATCCAATACAAATTATACACAAAATTTCCGCAACTAAAGGTACGTACTTATTTGCAACTTATAAACGCTGAAGTGTATAAAGAAAGACGCGACTATCTTCCCAGAAGTGTCCAAAGAGTGGTTTAACATGGCGAAATATATTGTGAATCAACTTGTGACCACTTAAGATCAGTTAGTATACGTAGGTCGTTGGAATTTCGGGATTATATTCACTCTTCTCGATCTGAGTATTTAACATAAGTGTTTGTCACTTTACATTAACTTAAATTTATGTCTTTTTGTCTGCCGGTGATTGATTACATGTATAAGTCTCCTTGGTATAGATCCCACATTAAGGGGGAAGTTTTGTGTTGGTAAATCTGGAGTAACTGAATCCTCCAAATTATTTCAAGCAACAGAACACCACAACTTTCACTCTTCTGGTCCTGTTTCCTAGCATACTTTAGAGGAATCAAGGCACTCCAATGTACCAAAATAGAATTACCAATTTAACCTGTATTGTATGCCTGGGAGAAGTTAGATGTCAACAATGACTGGTTGACGCCATTATTCATCAGGTTATCGGGTTCAGGGATGATATGGATGAGTATAAACTTTGGACGATAATTCCTATGTCGGTTAAAAAAGCTGGCATATTATGAATCTCCACAGGTGGTGGGATGAAAGACTGATTAGTGTGCGTGACTATTTGTATCTCTTACTTTCAATCGAGAGCCCAAAATAGTAGATGTTAAAAATAAGTAGTAATAAAGTCGGTTGAATCTGATGCTGAAGCTATTTTTAATTTTTATGTTTATAATGGATATCTAGCATGATCACAGTGAGAGTTCAGAATAGCACAGATGCCATATCTACGAAGAGGGTGAATCAGGAGAGAGTCATGGTCCAGTTACACCTACTGCCAACCTCACCACTTCCCAATCCGACCATCTTAATGGCAGGATGAAATGGTTTAACCATTTGAAGGGTTACCTCTTTGTGACGAGCAACAACGAGGAATACTTCGTCCACAGGAAGGGCATCCTTCTCTCTACCGCCAACACCTCAACACCATCACTGAAGGACGGGGAGGAGGTATCTTTCACTGTGGATGAATGGAGGAAGGGAGTCGAGACTACCAACGTAGCCGGACCTAATGGTGGGCGGGTCCTAGGCTTAGTCCATGCCCATGGGAGGAGGACGACCGACACCCAGCCATTGCAAAAACTGCAGCAGTAGGCAGACATCGTCAACGTCTGCACCAAGACTGTTGTGGCCATAGCTGCAGAAGGGTTGGGTCGTCTCTCCAACCTCCTCCTGGACATCTTCAGGAGAAAAGGCTTGCCACTAATAGCCATTTCTCCTGATCTAAAACCACCCACCACCACTACCACTAAGACGAGGGAGGAGCAGAGTGGACGCATCACCAACCCCGACTCTGGCCCACCCCTATTGCTGGGTAATGCTGCTTCTTCCACTCAACCGGGGTAATTGTGGAAAGGCACCACCACCATCATTACCACCTGAACCTTCCCAATAAGGCCCCGAGATGGAGGAGGACACTGTCTCCAGTTCATGCTCCACCGACACCACCTACAACATGGACCTGGAAGATGAAGTGGATTGGCAGACGATAAGGAAGAGAAAGAGGAAGAGGAGGAGAAGGACTGACAGCCCACCTACCAACCCACCACCCACTGTCATCGTGGTCTGGTGGATGTCCGTCTCTCCTCGCCTCAACCTTTTTCACCAACACATTTCCCGTTGCCAAGACCCCGACATCTTCACCAAAGACCAGTTTCTCTAACTCAACAACAACAAATGCTAATAACAAGAGGGTCATTAAAAGGAGAAGGGAAAAGAGAAGTGAAAGAGAGAAAGAACATAAAAATGAAATTAGACTGCCTTAACCATGAGTCTGGCGATCAGAATTTGCCTACTCTCTGGAGCTGCCCAGGGATCTGGATCTGATGACATTTTTTTTTTTTTTTTTTTTTTTATATACCTCAACCTCGGGGCTGTAGGCTGTCAGTAGCCCGTGACTCTTGCGAGGCCCCGAGATTATTGGGTGTCGCACCAGATGAGACAGTGGAGCTTCGTGGTGATGTTGGTACCGTAGCTTCTCTTCTGTCCCACTAGATGACGACACCTTATTTATACACGTCACTATCAGGGTAGAGCAGCTACACCGTCACTCACAGCATCTTGGAATATGGTCGGGCATCTTCTATGTTGTGAGTTGACGACGATGTAGGGGGTATTTTCTTGACGTGTCGGCGTAGCCAGGATAATTGACGAACAGCTGGACCCAGTTCACCTCAGAAAAATCCCAGACGTTTTCTCGTGGATTTGAACCCGGGTCCTTGACATTTGCAGTCCGTCTCTCTATCCACTCTCCCACCGCCTTGCTGGAGCAGTCCAGGCGTAGGCATTAGCCGATGTTGTAAATTTCAGGAAAATGTAGCCACTTTTGGTGGATTTATTGGGACTGGGTTATAGCCAGCAGTGTGTCAATGGGATAGGCTTACTCTAGTGCAGTGGTTCTTAACCAGGGGTGCTCGCACCCCTAGGTGGTGCGAGGCCGGTTCCTAGGGGGTGCGAGGATAGGCATAATTAAAACAAATTATATTTTTATATACGCATGTTATTTTTTTCTGCAAAAAAAATAATCTTTTTGCTACAGCAGTGTTTTGAGCTAGAGAAAAACCTACACCTAATTTCCTAATGAAGTGCCAACGTTGCAACAGACTCAAGTACAGGATACACGTATGTGATTCGGAGGGACAAGGGAGGGAGGACACGTATAGGTGACACAGAGGGAGGGAGGACACGTAGGTGACACAGAGGGAGGGAGGTTATCGTCACCACCCTCCCGCACCATTAACACGTAGTCATCTGCTTGAGTGATTTATGGTTTCCCTGTTTTAATAACTTTTTCTTATTGATACATATACAGTAGGGTGGAGGATTGGTTGTGAATCATTTCTGATTTTGCTTTCTTCACGTGTATTTAAATGGTCGGTTTATATAACATAAATCATTACTGTAGCGGTGTAGCCATTACAATACTTTCATGGAATGTATTGTGATGGCTACAAATGTACTTATTAAAACCACGTATTTCAGTTTTAGCATTTTTTTTTTTATTTCAGCAATCGGGGGGTGCGAGAACTGACTGCTGATTTTAAAGGGGTGCATATATTGAAAAAGGTTAAGAACCACTGCTCTAGTGAGTGTGCAAATGTTTGGAGTGATGGCTGACAATGTTGCAAATATTATCACGCGTTCGAATTGATGCGCCTCCACTGCCTGGCAACACCGTCCACCACCAGCCACCCCACCAACCACCCCAAGCCAGGACTGAGTCACGTCTGCTTAAGGCCGGTGCACACTGGCAAAATCTCGGCATCTGTTCTCTCCGATTTCGAGGAACAAAAGTCCGATATCGGCGTTTTTTCCCACGAAGGGATTCACACGGACAAGAGACCATAGATGTGGTCGCACGGCATCTGTGTTAACAAACAAAGATGGACCGCCAAACACGTATGAGATGTGCTGCTCTCGATTTTTCATTAATATAAGATATTCTATGAACCAGAAGTACCCATGATAATGAAAAACATATTTAGATTTCAAGATGAAATGGCATTTGCTCGCCTGAAGAATTTTGAAAAGAATTTGAAGAGTATTTATTGAAAAGAATTTGAAGGTAAATCCATAATCATCTCAAAATTCTACTGAAGGAATTTTGATTAACATGTATAAAGTTTTATTACTTTCCATTAAGTTTGTGCATTAAATGTAGAAGAATACACATTGCAATTCAGTTTTTCTTTTGTAAGGAAAGAATTTACGGGCAGTAGTGGATATTGTAATGAAGAATACATGTTTAAATTGGTATTATTTGTAAATTAATTTGTAAATTGCACTTCAATAAGATCATAGAAAACGAGTCTTCCTGCAGTGCAGTCTGATTGACTTGCAGGTTTGATTTCTCGCCAAACCCGGCAAGCGGCCGCGATTCCGGCGCAAAAAGACCAACATGTTGGCCTCTCCATTGCGGCATAAAATTTTGGGAAAAGATGCAGCAAACACCTCCTGAGAGCACTTTCTGGGAGAAAATGGCAAAGATTTTGCCAGTGTGAACCGGCCTTTATGCACACACCGCGATCTCGGGCTAAAAGTTGCTTCTCTTCCTCACATCATATCTTTGCACCCAGTGGTGATAGAGAGCTGGGGTTGATCTCATTCGAAAGAGGAAAAGTTGCTGGTGAGAACAGTGTAATTTGAGATCCTAGGCAATGTAGTTTAGATGTAGGGAGTAAGTGAAATAGAGTAACTTTGGAGAAGTGAGCCGGACAGGGCGGCTGGAATCTAGCAGGCAGCACGGATCTGGCGCACGATTTTTCAACACCCCCCTAGATTGGAGGGGTTAAGGGACCCTGTGGTGTTGTTTGAAAATTGGAGTTAAATAGGTCCTTCAAATATTGTCACGAAACACCACCTATATAGAAGGAGCGTGTTTCGTGGCATAGTCAGGAGTAATCAGAAGCCTCCCATTCCCATACACGATCACAGGGTCCTTAAGGGGGAAGTAGTGTTGGTAAATCTGGAACAATTGATTCCTCCAAATTAATCCAAGCAACATGCCACCAATATTTTTGTTCATCTGGTCTTGTTTCCTGGGATACTTTGGAGGAATCAAGGCGCTCTAGTATACACAAAAGTATACTCTCCTCCTAATACCTAAGTAATGGGTGATAGACATTACTAAAAAAAAAAAAAAAATCTACGAATTCTTTCCTCGGTTAAGAAAAAAAAACGAGTTATTCACACACACACACACACACACACACACACACACACACACACACACCTAGCGAGAAAAATATCTAAGGAAGAAATGGAAGCAGGGCAGGGTAAAGAGATCGATGTTTTCAAACTACATGCTCTCACATCTAAATATTATCAGTACTACACAGGTGCCACATCCAAGAGTTTAAACCTTTAGATGCGAACAAAACTCAGTACACACACACACACACACACACACAGACGCACACGAATGAAGGAAAAGGTTGAAGGAGCAGAGGGATGGAGGAGGACCAAGTAAGGAGTGGTCGGTGCTCCCAAACTTTATACCCTCACATCCAAAGTTGAGGTCCTACTGGACTGGCTGGTTGGCTGGCTGGCTAAATGGATAACTTCATTCAGCCTGAGACGTGTAGAGGGGAAATAGTTTGTGTAATACTCCCGGTCTGACGCTGAAGCCGTGTGTAGGTCGATGTTCAGAGGTTTTTCATGGGGACAGATGCATGGGGAAGGTGGTGGTGGTGTTTGTGGGAGTTTTTAAAGAGATAGTATACTTTTGGTATTATACATTAGGGCGCCTTGATTCCTCCAAAGTATGCAAGAAACAGGACTAGATAACCAAAAATAATGGTAGCCTGTTGCCTGGAATACTTTGGAGGAAACAGTTGCTCCAAATTTAACAATACTATTCTAGCCTCTTAACAGGATTATTTCTTTGGGTCGATTTCGAAGGCTGCTGATTACTCCATCCTATGCCAGAAAATATACTTCTTCAGTATCCGAGTAGAGGAAAATTTATTTTGAGTGAACTGGAAGTGTACTGATTCCTTCATACTATTAAAAAAAAAAAAATAACCTCTGTATACGAGTAGTGGATAAGTTTTGTTGCATATTCTGGATGAATTAGTAGCGCTCCAATTCACTCCAAATACGCGACGTCACGTGAAAATAATAACAATTGGCCCTGAATTTTTTTTTTTTTTTTTCCTATATCGAGAAAGATGAGAACTAAAAGCAATGAGCCCGTTTGTCGTCCTCATCTGTGTAGTCAAAGTAAGAGTGGTCCAAAATCATGTCCAATTTCGCTTGAGATGCCTAGACACATTAAGTTTGAAGGAACATAGGTCGTAGCAAGGTGGAAAGATAGATGAAGGTAGAGTGTTCCAGAGTTGACCAGTTGTGTATATGAAAGAATGCATTAGGGGGTTGAACAGAAAAGGGGTGAAAACGAGAGGCTTGGAGAGTGTTGCATGCTCTCCTGAGGGAAGGAAGCATACGTTGAGAGAGTTAAAGAAGAGCAATGTCCAGTGTAACAGTGATAGAAGAGAGAAAGCGATGCAACATTGCGGCATAGAGAGAGAGGTTGTAGTGAAACAGTAAGAGGAGGAGAGTTGATGAGACGAAAGGCCTTTGATTCCACCTTGTACAGGAGTGTTGTGAATGTTGAGTCACCTCACACATGAGAGCCATACTCCATACAGGGGTGGATGAGACCCTTGTACAGAGACAGCAACTGTGTGGGGATGAAGTATTCACGGAATCTGAGCAGCACACCCAACTTCTTAGAAGTGGGTTTTAGCTAGAGAGGTAATATGATCTCTCCAAGAGAGATTGTGAGAGAAAGTGACTCCAAGAATATTAAGGGAGAGAGAAAGATCAAGCTGTATGTCGCTGAAGGAGAGGGGATTGTCATTTGGAAGATTAGTATGAGTTGAAAGGTGAATTAGCTGTGTTTTAGAGGCATTGAAAACCACAAGGTTCTTTCTACCCCAGTTGGAGATGAGGGAAATATCAGAAGTCGGGCATGCTACTGCAGCATCATGTATGTAAAACTTCAACAAAAAGCTACTAATTGAAAAAATATCAGATATGACTGTGCAACTCCACGTAACCCTTAATTCGCAGTCTAGTAAAATTTCGACACTAGCAACAAGTCTGGAGCACCGCGGGTGTAGCATTCATTCGACAGCACAGTTTTTAAATTTGCGCGGTCCTTAATAAGCTAGATTTTTATTGGTAATACTGTGGTTGGCTGCCATGGACTTGGCTACAGCCATCTTACACACCAGCAGTCAGAATTATTCGAACAGTGAGGTAGAAGGACATGTTTTCATCACTCATCTTTTCCTGAAATTACCATATATGTATAATCGTGGTCAATAATAATCATCCACATGTGGGAATCTCAAATAATTTGCTGTTTAATGTTTTCAGGTTTACATAATTATGATGTTATTGTTTTAAGTATTGCATTGCTGCTTATAGTAAATAAAAAGATCGTACATAACATATTTATTAGAAAGTTTATCAGCTAAGGAACAGAGGGAAGCTGTTAAATCCTTACGTGAGTCACCCCTACATGGATGAATATTATTGACCGCGCCTGTACATAGAAATGACAGTGACATTATATTTCTTATAGTTGTGTTGAAAATTGTGATTCTGACATGTTTTATAGCGAAGTTAATGTGTGAAAACTTACTTAGATATGTAAATATAGTGTAAATAGAGTGTAAAAGTGAATTTAGAATTGATATCATTGTGAGGTGGCTACCCATCCTACAGATCTTATTTTAGTTTTCACATGTGCATCAGGAGACAGCTAAAGGTTTATACTTTAATATCCTGTATCATTTATTTATTTAACGTGAGTAGTTTACAAGCTATTAGCCGTCAAATGTGTTGTTTACATAGTGACCGCGAGTGCGTGAGAGAGTCCTGGGAGAAAGAGCTGCCGCTATAGATAATGCCCTCGGCTAAGTGGTTAAGGGGGTAATAGAGTGTAGTTTAATCTGGTGAAATTGATTCTCCAAACTGTTCCTAGCAACAAGCCACCATTATTTTTGTTTATCTGGTCCTCTTTCCTGGCATCCTTTGGAGGAATCAAGGCACTCCAATAAAACAAATGTGTATTATTCCCTTAAAATCACCTATGAATCACGCCTACTGACCTTTCATAATAACTTCTTTGCCGCTTATAAAACTAATTATAACTAGGGTGTATAATTTAAAGAGGGAGAAACATTTTAAGTAAATGGAATTGGATGAGGAGGAAGAGAAAAGAAGGGGGATAAGGATATGAGAAGGAAACAGTAAGGATGAAGAGATTAAGACCTCTTTCACATGAGCACTTTCTGCCACGACAGCTTTATCCATGCGATTTAGGTCTGGGACACACGGACTTTTTGTGGTCGCCATGCAAGGACGACACGAGTCCAATTAGACTATTCACACGAGGCGGGAGCAGCAGAACAGCAGCTGTGGTAGTCATCAGCACTCACTTGGATCGCCAGACCGTGAAGGTAATAAAGTCGCCATTCGGGCTGAGAAGCCACATGTTGCTGTGACTGCCTTCACACGAACGTTTTCTGCCGTGGCGATAGCACACTGACACTGCGCCACCTGCTGCAGTAGCTAGTCCTAAAGTATCAAGAACTAACCAAAATCACCCACTACAAGTGAGCGGCTAAAGCCATTGTAGCAGAAAACATTCATGTGAAAGCGGCCTAATGGAATACAATTGGAGAATGATGGGAGAGAGAGAGAACTGTAAATAGGGTTGTTTACCACGACCCACCCTGCCAAATTAGCCTCAGTACATGTCTCTCTTTTACAGTATTTGCTAGCTGTATGCTATTTGATATAATGTTTCATATATTCTGCATATATAAAAGGAAACTATTTAGTGCTATGGGTGTGTCACTTATTAGGATTATAACAACGATTTGTATAAATCTACAACACGTGGCAGAGCTATTTTCCAGCATTGCCACTGTGGTCCGAGCTATACTGTAGGTCAGGTCACTTGCTCGCTGGACACCAATCCTGATGGCAGGTACTACTCCCATTCGCTCCCATGGACTGCATAGTCGGGAAAAGGAAATGATTTACAACATGAACAAGTATTTTTCTGAAGAAAAGGCTTGTAATGGATTTGTAATCCTACCATCAAGGCCTGTAGAAGAAATCCTCTTAAAAAAAAAAAACATCCCAAGACTTTTACCCCTAGGTGGTACGGAATAATGTCGAAAATGGATAAATAAATACATAAATAAAGATTAATTTTATATTAAGGAGAAAAATAAAGATATATAAACAGTGAGAGAAAGACAGAGGTGGCATGTAGGGAAACAGGTGATAATCCGAATATTGGTGGTCAGTTTGGCAACGTCACAGTCAGGGGAAGGGACAACCTTGCCCCACCCTGAACGGACTTCGTGGAACGATCAGACTATAGCACGACAAACAATGTTTTCCTGGAACTGGAGGAACAAATGATCTGTAAACGAGAAACAGTGGTGGCAGGCGCAGGACAAAGATGGAATGTATTTCTATCCAAGACAGTTGCAATTGCATATGCAGACCAACGTAAATAAATAATATACTAAAATAGTTAACTCAATGTAATAAAATATCAGAAAATATTTTGTAATATAATATATTTGAATAACAACTAAAAGCAGACTTTACGTACAAAATACGATGGCAATATTTTACTGTGTTTACATTACAATAGTCCTGACCATACGCCATGTTCCACGTACAGAGAACTACAGCCAGCAGCAGTGTGGTTGCTGTTGCCCCATCTGTTCTGGTACCTTGTTCCGCGAGTCCCACTAAAACCTTATTTGAGGAGCTAGTGTGATATCCCCTTAACCCTCTAACCGCAGGGCATTTTTGAGCAAGTCAACTCTGTACTGCAGGTATGTTTTTGCAAACGTAGATAACAGTTTTGACGGCTAATAGCCTGTAAAATACTTACACAACATGAATTAATGATAAGCCTACATGGATGCATGATATTGAAGTACAAACCTTTACTTGTCTCTTGATGTACTTGTGAAGACTATATGGACATCTGTAGGATGGGCAGCCAGCTCAAAATGACCACAACTCAAAATTCACTTTTACACTCCCCTGACAATTCTAAGAATATTTTCACGATCTGATTTCGTCATAAAACGTGTCGGAATTACATTTCCTAAAACAGCAATATGAAATATAATGTCACTGTCGTCTTTACATATATATATATATATATATATATATATATATATATATATATATGATAATTAGCGCAAAAGCGTAGTACTGAAAATAAATCCTCACACATTCACTGCTCTTCTTACACTGACAGCTAGTGGCTGGTGTGATTCATGGAAGTCCCTAGGCACACACACCCTCTGTTGTAAGCCTAAACAAGTATGTTACAGAGCGAGCATATTTAGAAATGTGTCTGTTGACAAATGCCGACACCCGGAGTTTAAGGGTTAATGGTGGTATTATTGAACTATCTGTTGGGCCACAAAAGGTGACACAAGAATAATGCAATAGACAAAGGATGAAGTCTTTATCACAAGAGGGGAATTTATTTCAATACATGCTCCAAATGACCTCTGTCTTGTCTCAGGCACTCCTGGATCTGAAGAGAACAGTTGTTATCACTCAGACACACGCTTCCTTATTGATGGTTTTAATCTAGTTAGTAATTCCCGGATTAAAATCAACAATGGACTGAGGACGATTCTCAGAGAAATGGTCCTTCAAAAGTCCCACAGGAAGAAATCTTGGGGGTTCTAATCTGGTGAATGCTGGCCTCACTTGGGTTCTCTGCTCCTGATGATCAGGCGGTCAGTGATGTTTGTTGTATGTGGAGTTGCTCTATCCAGTTCACACCATTCCTGTTCACACCACAGTGAGCTTCAAGTCCCATGCACAACTTGTTAAGCATCAGAATATTTTTTTTTTTTTTTTTTTTTTTTTTTGTGTGGCCATAACTGCATTGTTGTCATTGTTCTAAACCAGAATGGCCCAATTATGCCGTGCTATGATATGACCACCCAGGCTGTGTATTTGATTGAGTGAAGCACTTCATCTAGTGACTGTGTCCCCTAAAACCATGGCCGGAAAACAGAAAGTGAGCCTTGTCACTAAACTAAACATTGTCCAGAAAGTTTGTATCTTCTCTAATCTTTCAATGGAACCACTGGCACATCACAACACGTTTGTGGATATCAGCTGTTGGGAGTTGGTGTTTGATCTGGAGTCTGTATGGATACAGTTGAAGGCCCTTGAGCAAGATGCTGAGAAACGTGAAATGAGAAATTTTCAGCATCTGACTGCACCTTTAATGGACATCTTTGGGCTTCTTCCAACCGAATCTCTCACAGTATTGACATATTTTCTTAAGTTTTAACACTCACCTTCATACCATTAATAGGTCTGACACTTTTGTTGATGTTACATGCTGTGTTCCCTTAGCTTTAACCCCTAAAGATCGCATATATATATCACGATTTCTTGCCCCACAGCCGCAATAGATGGCTGATTTTTGAAGTATCACGTACATGAACTTTGCTATTTGAGATTTATAGAGCCTGAAGTTTTCACACCAGACTCTGAAAACCATACTCTCCTAAGCCCAATGGTTTGCGTATGGTCGCTCGTTAAAGTCCAAAAACAATAAAATGGGTACACCCAAACACGTCACACAAAATGAGTGTGTACACAATTTAGTGGTTTGTAAGACATAATACACGTATTTCAGTGTAATTGTATATGTCTCGACTCACCTGGAGTGAACAAAACATAAAAAAACAGAATTACATCACAAAACACATTCCCATGCATACAAGAGGGTACATGTGCCTATGTACGCGCGCGCAGGCACCCACGTGAGTAAACGTAGGTTCCCATGCACTCCAAATACTCGCCACTTGGTCTGGGTATAGGGAGGAGAGGAACTCTGAGGGAGGGGAGGGAATTGGATGGGTGGGTGAGTCACACAGGGCCCCGTGAGAGGTGTCTTGGGTGGTGGGTTAGGGTGGCTGGAGGGAGAGTGAGTTTAGGCTCCACCCACTATCCAAAACAGCTTAAAGACAGTGTTACTACCCAGAATCAGATAGATCTAGCCCAGGCTTTTCCAGTGGTACCAATGCCATTGCTGTATAGCCCATGCTGTTTTTTTATAGCCACGCGCGATCGTGGCTCATCGGCTCAAACGCACAGTTTTGTCAGCACCACGAGCCTTTAGGAGTTAAACTTGTTCACCAACCGAAAAATTTGGCTCTTCTATGGATAATTGTTGAAGTTGAACTTCCTGTGGTATCTTGCTTACACCGTCTTAAATGAATTTGTCTCTTAATAGGTAGTGACATAGAAGGTTTTTTACTCACTTGTCCAGGACATTTCACACATGATTTCCAACTGTTATAGTCTCCTGTTTCTATATCTGAAACAAAAAGTCTGAGAAAAACTAAATTATACATTCTCACAATTATCAATAGATTCATGAGTTTCACCTTTTGTGGCTCTCCTTGTATTTACTTGAGGAAAAAGCCCTTTGTCGCTCAATTCGTACAGAAAATAATCCGAATTTAGCGGCAAAGAGCATTTTCCTCGAAAAACTAGTTGAATAATACCACCCTAAGTAACACGAAAGGACTCTAGGAGCTAAAATAATCACAGCCTGAAGGAGAGTTAAAGACCAGAGGCAAGTTTTATCTCTGAAGGCAAGAGTAGGTTAGAGTTACTTTTTGTGGTGATGGTGATGGAGTGTGTGTCTTTTGCTCCACCCTTTGTGTCTTCTTTCCTCTGTCTACGTGTGTGTCTGTCTCTGTGTCTCTGTTTATTATAGTTTTTCAATCTCTTTCCCTCTCTTTCTCTTTCTGTTTGCCTCTCTCTCTCTCTCTCTCTCTCTCTCTCTCTCTCTCTCTCTCTCTCTCTCTCTCTCTCTCTCTCTCTCTCTCTCTCTCTCTCTCTCTCTCAGTAAAATCCAATGACATTTTCAGCACCCTTTTCTCTTCTAATCCTTTGTTTTCCTTCCCCACATCTACTTCCCTCTCACTTTATTAATCACTCTAACTATTTCTTCGTCTTTCCCTTCCTCCATTTCTAGTTTCCTTTTCCCTCTCTTCACGTTCCACTTCTTCCTATCTTTTTCTTTTTATTCTTTTTATCCCCACCTTTCTTCTGATCTTTCAATTTTCCAACTCTCCCAACTGCCAAATAACTTGTTTCTTCTCAACGTCAGTCTTTTTAAGGACTTTCCTTCACCTCGTCTCTCTCTCTCTCTCTCTCTCTCTCTCTCTCTCTCTCTCTCTCTCTCTCTCTGCTTGTAGTCGTAAATGTTCATCTTATAATTCGTTTCCTTTCTCGTGTCTACTATTTCTCCTTCTGTCGTGTATTCTCTCCATTTATTTTCTTCCCCTACTCCCCCAAATTTAATTTTGACAAGGATATTATTATTATTATTATTATTATTATTATTATTATTATCATTATCATTATTATTATTATTATTATTATTATCATTATCATTATTATTATTATTATTATTATTATTATTATTAATGTTTGGAGGAATCAGCAGGCCCTTCAGTTTACTGCCAAAATAAGGTTCCTTGAAGTAAAAAAGTATACCGTGAAAATTCTCCCACTTTCTCTCTTATTTGTTCCTTCTGGTATTTATTTTTTCTTTCGTCGCAATTCTTTCAACTTTTATCTTACACTTTCCTTCTTTATCAACCAAGAATATAACATTTAAAAATTATCCTGATTCCGTCTCCCTCTATATAGTCTTTTCTTGTTTGTGTTTGTTCATATATCTCATTAATTTCTTCTTGTATCATATCATACATTTTTCTCCATTCTCTCCTTTCATCTTTTTATCATACATTCTTCTTTTATGTTTTCCCCAGTACCTTTATCACAGCTTCCTGTATTTTTGTTTTATATTTTTCCATTTCTCTCCATCCATCACATTTTAGTCCAACACTTTTATTTCATTTCCCTTTTTCTTCACTTTCTGTCCACATTCTCTTCTCTTTCATCACTCATATATTTTCTCTCTCTCTCTTCGATACTTTTCTTTCTATGCCTGGGCGTCATTCATCCACCCTCTCGTCTTTCTAACCTCTTTTCTCTCCTTTACTCCATCCCATTCCTTTCTTTTCTCTCTCTCTCTCTCTCTCTCTCTCTCTCTCTCTCTCTCTCTCTCTCTCTCTCTCTCTCTCTCTCTTTTCCAGTTTCTTTCCTTTCTTCCCTTCATTCTTCTTTCCTTTCCCTCTCCGCCCTCTTCCCTTTATCCCTCATATTTCATGTCCTTACCATTCCCCTCCTTCGTTTCTCTTCCTTTTCCTCCTCCTCTTTACCTAACTCACAATCTCGCCTTGTTTCTCCTTTCTTTACTCTCACCCTCCCTCTTCCTCTTTCTGCTTTCTCTTTTCATCTCTCCTTTCCACCTTTTCCTTCCATTTCTTTCCATTATATAGACCCTCTCTTTCCTCCTTCCCTCTATTTCCTTTCGCTTACTGACCGTCGCTCAGTGAACTACTCCGTGCCCAGCGTCTCTTTCTGCTTTCTCATTTTATCTCTCCTTTCCACCTTTTCCTTTTCCTTCCATTTCTTTCCATTATAAAGACCCTCTCTTTCCTCCTTTCCTCTATTTCCTTTCGCTTACTGACCGTCGCTCAGTGAACTACTCCGTGCATGATGACCCGTGTGTTGTGTGTACTCGTACTTGTATGATACTGTGTTTAGGGGGAATCTGTATTCCTGCATGTTAAGGGGGTGCAGGAGTAGGGGACAAGCTTGGGGGGGTTTAGGAGGGTGCGGGAGTAAGGGACAGACATGGGGGGACGGTTGGGGATGCGGGAGTAGGGGGATAGGCTTGGGGGGAGGGGTAGGGGTGTGCGGGATAAGGGGACAGGCTTTCTACCCACCCCAAGCCCTACCCCCCCCCCCAAGCCTGTCCCCCTATTCCCGCACCCCCTTAAGTGATTGTGTGTATTAGGTAAGGAATTTGTGCCCTGGTGCTGTGTGTTCCTCCCCGTTCCGTTTGCTTTGTATACTTGACCCTCTGTATCTGAGAGTTTGTGTACCTGTGGCTGTGTGTGAAGTGAGAAGGATATCTGCATCCCTGTCCGCATTCCACGCTAACTACAAACTAATATATTATTTCTTTTCTAGATTACCGGAGTTGATATTATATATATTTCATTCTTGTTCATGTATTCTGTGTTTTGTGTTTCCAGCGAGTGTTACTCAGGTACCAGAGCCAGTGTTACGTGTATATCTTGTTGCCTGTATTTATTGTGTTTTACATTAAGTGCATTTTTATATACAGTCTAGTGCTTGTATTCCATTGCTTGATTTTGTTCTTGTATTCTATTGTTGATTTTTTCTTATACGTGTTTACTACAGTGTTTAATATATTTAAGTACTCACTAACCACTCGGTTTGTTTCTCACACAAAGGAGTAATTTTATCCTCCGTCTCTCTTGGTGCGCATGAATTCCCAAGAGGATTCAAAATCCCATCCACCTTGCATCTCACCTCCAACACCTGTCAGCTGCCATTCCTTTCACTACCTTTTCTATCTCACTTCAGTAACAGCTAACCTCATCTAAAATTCACACATAAACAACTGAACAATGCCTAACACCACTAGATACGTTTGTGCTTTGTGTTCAGGAAAATTCTTGCTTGGGTTGTTCTTCGATCAGGATAATGATGCTTGTTGCCTGTACTGTCATAACAGGGAGAAGATCTTGGCCGATGTTAGGCAACTTAGGAAAGAAGTTGTCACTTTGAAAAGATAACTTAAGGTAAAGGGTGATGAAACAATTGAGGAAACTTCAAATAGCGACAGGTCAGACGATAGCGATAGGTCAGTTAGGAATGAGGGCTTCATTCAGGTAAGAAATGAAGCCAGGGCCAAGGTCAGTAGTAATGTAAAAAGCGCCATCCCAGTTAGTAATAGATATGAAGTATTAAATGATAAAGTTGGGTTGGAACCTATACTCTGTCCAGCCTAAGGTGGAGGAGAAGCCCTGCCCTACAGGTGCGTTAGGCAGGTCAAGTACTCTTTCGCTTCCCTGATTGGCTAGAAGTGTTCAGCAGACTGAGAAAAATAGGAGTGCTTCCTTTTTTCATGAATATTTCTGATAATCAAGCATTATTCATGCCTTTTATTACTCACTCATTATCTTATATGATATGTGTGAGCCTTACAGTCAAAATTCAGTGACAATTTACTTGGAGCTCGTAATATCTTGATTTGAACATATAGTGTGTAGTAAAAAGTGAGCGACAATGAGAGGAAAAACGGTCAACTGGAGGACCTCTGGGTAACCCTTGTGACTTCCCGTGTTCGAAAGCATACTTCAAGGCTTCTTCATCCATTTAGTACCATTTTTTATACATTTAATTTCTCCTATGTTTCGGAAGCACAACCATGGCCAAACAAAGCAGCAGGACTCTGGGCAGGGAGTGGTGTGTGTGTGTGTGTGTGTGTGTGTGTGAATGGATTAACAAACCGACACAGCAAGTTGACAGGTGCCTATAGGGACCAGATTAGAAAATGGCATAAGGCAGTAAGAGTCTAAGAGAGAGAAACTAAGATGAAGGTAACAAATGAGGAAAAAATAAAGTTAAATAACTTATGATGCATGCTACTGTTAATGAGAGAATGAATAAATGGAATAAAAAAAATATTATATAATGCTATTAATCTAAATGTATTTATGTATATGATATGTGGGATTAAATCTCATTAGATTATACTTTTATGTGGGATAAAATATTATTAAATTATACTTTTATGTGGGATAAACTATCATTAGATTATAGAATATAGAAAAGGATAGGTTGTGGATGAATCGTGAGCACGAGAGAGAACAAGAGAGAGAGGTGGAGGGGAGGAGGGAGGTGTAAGATTAGCTGCAGGTCACTGAGATTAACGCAGCGCTATGCGACGAGTGTGTGTGTGTGACCCATGGTGTGACCAAAAGGACTCTAAACGTCCCCTTTCCATCATCTGCCAATCATATACATCCAGGAATGTCCCAGAGAGGCAGGGCTTCTCCGCAACCTTAGGCTGGACAGACTATAGTTTCTTCCTGGTGGGGGATAGTCTAGTAAGAGGCCAGGATAACGAGTTCTGTAGGGATAGGAAGAAATAGAGAACAAATAGATGCTATCCTGGTCATAAGATAGAAGAAATTATAGAGAAGGTTGACTATCTAGTAGAAAACTCACCAGAGCATACAACGTTTGTGACAATAGTTGGCAAAAACAACCTACGGCAAGATGGCACCGACACGATACTAGAAAGGTATAGGAAACGAGAAATATCAGTTATAAATTAAAATGACAATATTTTAACACTGAACCGTGAATTAATTGTTTCAATATCAGAGCCGTAATCTTTTGGAATAAATACAGTAGAAACCTTTAGACATCGCCTTGACAAATATGTTTTAAAATAAGGTTTTTAGTATTTTCTGTTTTACTTATTTTTAAAACTTATTAGTAGTAAGTAGATGTTAGAATTAGGCTTCAACCACTTTTCCTACTTTTCAATAAACAGTCCTTGTGCGTTCTTTATCAACAAACAAGGTGTAATTTTCTATCTGTTTATCCAACCGTGATACCCGGTGGGAGTGGTGGGTGAGGAGGAGCCTAGTCCTTTATCTATCCTTTCCTTCAACACGTAGTCTAGATTATCATAGTTAAACAGTTAACCTCGTAAAAGGCCACTATGGGCATCCAATTGCCTCTATCAGAGGAGGCTGGAGACACCAGCCGAACACGGCTGTACTCCTAGAGTGGACGGACTGGTAATAGGGAGGGTTGGAACTCCCGTTTCACCTGTGTGTCTACCTTCGCTGATCTTTTTCGTGTCTCACATGCACTGAGAGTAGTCCAACATATTCCCAAAGACATCATTTTCTTCCTATTTTCACAATATAAACAAACACACTACACACCACACCCTTTGTCCAAAATAATATCCCCAAAAAATTAAATTGAAAAAATTATGAATCAAGTTAAAAATCAAAGCTTGGAGGCCCATGGAGATGGGCCAGTAAACTCCCCTCGGCCTGGACCCACAGAGCTAAAAACATAGAGCTCGCCACCCCCCCCCCTGGCGTGTCGCCACCGGAAGTGGGTTGGCGGCCATGATACCTGCCCTTCCCCTCAACCCGCCAGCCTGTTAGCTTATGCCAGGGTAAGATATTATTTCCTTTATTCGGTCTTTTATTGATGATATGGTATATTAACTACATTATAGTGACTCACAATATATGAATAAGTATTTCTTTAACCGATATATCAGTGAATGGCTGATTAAATATAAATACACTTCGGTTAATAGGTGAAATGAGTTAGATAAACAAAACTATCGTTGGCTCTCATCCACAGTCACCTTCTTATAATATATATATGCAACGTACTTAATCTCTATTATGATCAGTATTTTATGTTTACATTGTTCAGTATGTATGTATGTATGTATGTATGTCACACTAGAGTAATATGTGTGTATATATGCATGTCACACTAGAATGTGTGTATGTATGTATGTCATACTAGAGTAATATGTATGCATGTATATGTCACACTAGAATAATATGTATGTATGTATGTCACACTATAGAGTAATATGTATGTATGAATGTACAGCCGTGGTCAAAAATAATCATCCATATAGGAGTAACTCACGTAAGATTTTGACAGCTTCCCTCTGTTCCTTAGCTGATAAACATTCCAATAAATAGGTATAGTGCCATCGTTTAATTTAATACAAACAGCTACACACTACTTAAAACAATAAAATAGTATGTGAACATGAAAACATTACACAGTAAATTGTTAAAGTTACCTATATGTGGATGATTATTATTGACCACGACTGTATGTATGTATGTCACACTAGAATAATATATATGTATGTCACACTAGAGTAATATGTATGTATGTATGAATGTCACACTAGAGTAATATGTATGTATGTATGTAAGGTAAGTGGAGGGAGAGGGAGACAGATTACAGTTATATATATTTGTCTTGTTTAATAAACCAGTTTAAGTTTAATTTCTTTGCATAATTTTCCCTATGGACATTATCTGAGCCTTGTTAATTGATTTAACAAAACCTTTATAATTAGATAACAAGATACAATGCTTTACAAATCAGGGAAATGTCAATAACTGTGGAAAGAAACATACTATACAAGTACGTACGGGAGTTCAATGGGCAAGTATCTATACAATAGAGCGCTCGCCTGTTGTGACACTCCTCCCCTATCTAATAACACAGGGTTAAGCGCTCTATGTTTTTAGCTCTGTGCCTGGACCCTTAGTTGACGACCCTCCGAGATGCCCTGGACCATTGCCTGACCCACTCTTTCTTAATTTTTTCAACATTCGTGGCCTTTCCTCTAACTTCTCATCTGTCGAACACCACCCCTTCTCTGCTCAACCTTATCATCTCTTCCTCACTGAAACTCAAATCTCAGCATCAACTGACAGCAACCCATACTCTGTCTCCTCTTACTTTCTCTATACTCAGTTTCGTGCCAAAGGCGGCTGTTGCGTATACATACGCAACGACCTCACTTGTTCTCGTGTTCCCAAACTTGACTCCTGAAATCTCAACCCTCTGGCTTCGGCTCACCTGTTACTCTCAAACTAAATACATCTGTGCTGTATATCTCTCTCCTAACTCTATTGACTATCCAAATTTTTTTTATTATATTACCTCAAAAGTGGAACACATTCTTTCCCATTTTCCTTTCTCAGTAATCTCCATTTTAGGAGATTTCAATGTTCACTACTGCCCTTGGCTTTCATCTCCCTTCACTGATCCACCTGGTGAACAAGCCTTCATGTTTTCTATCCTCAACGACCTAAAATAGTGCATTTGTCGCGGCTTCTAGCCGCTTAAATTGTATTTATTGGTTGTGAAACCAGCACAGCTGGATCGCTATAGAATACGCCCCTTCTCAAGTCCAGGCCCCGTATAGGCATAATCTGGGTTGGAAGGGTCTATTCCGTGACGATCATCAGAAGTAAATAAAAATTCAAATCTGGCGCTGTACTGATAGTGGAGCCACCTGGTGGTGGCGTGGTGAGGTATTAGCCCCGCTGCGCGCTCTCAGGCAATCGGTCACTCCAATGAGAAAGGAAGAAGTGAATGCCTGCCGCATCGGGAGGTGGGTGGGTCAGTCAAAGCTGTGCTGGTTTCACAACCAATAAATACAATTTAAGCGGCTAGAAGCCGCGACAAATGCACTATTATTGGTATAGTGAAACCAGCACAGCTGGATTGCTATGCATGCGATGCGGTAGGTGGGAGGTGAGGTGGAGGCAATCACGTGCTAGTTAAGAGTGGTTGAGAGCGGAGAGCAGGAAAGGTAACCGAGCACGGTGAGGTAGAAGCTAAAGCAACTCCCAACACTGGCTAGGTGAGTAGCCGTGGTGGGGGTGTAGTAGCTTATCCCATATTACCCGTAGACCATTCTGTTATAGACCAGAATTGTTACACATAAAGTCTTTATAGGCAGACTCGAGGGTTCGGGTCTAGGAGAGGAGGGGGAGGTGACCATGCACCCCCCCCCCACCCCCTTTATTCAAGCCCTCTGAGCTAGGGCTATGTCCCTCGCTCAGGTAATGTGATCCCAAGGGGATGAAGGAGGACACCAGGATGCAGACATCCTGTGTAATAACATATCCTGTCACTCATCATAGTAAGGTAATTGTTTGGAGAATGAATACACAAGAATTCCGTAACAATGTAATTTATTTTATCCGCACCATATGTACACGTATGATAGACATGGGGATGAGCATGAAGCTGTACAAGATGGGGATGAAGTATGGGATGATAGTGACGGGACTTAAGTCGCCCGACCTTTTCTCTTCGGGCGGCCCCTCCCCCCCATGTGTCTCCCGCGGGGACCCTGGGGAATGGAGGGTGGAGTACCCATAGCCACACAGGGGGTAGGGGAGAGCGAGTTGAACAGATACCTCGTCCTGAAGGAGGAAGTGGAAGTCCAACCCCCCAAATCCCTAACCCTCTCCACCGAGTGAGTCCTGAGGAAGGCGAGGGAGGCGGCCACGCCCCTAACGCTGTGAGCCCTCGGGGCGTGTCCGGGATCCCCGTTTTCTATCACTCGGCAGAGAAGGCGAGCGATTGACCTAGGGAAGAGAGGGTTACCGGACCTAGAGTTGTAGAAGAGGTGGTCCGGAGAAGCCCCTCTCGTCGCCTCCACGTATGCTGAAAAGGCGTGGACTGGGCAGAGGGGGTGGAAACTTCCATCCCTCAGGAACGAGGGTACTGCGAGAGGGCCAATTCTGTCGTCAGCCTGCTCGTTCTTAGCTAGAAACGCAGGAGAGGGGGAGATAGTTAAGGAAGTAAGGTTAGGGCTTACGGAAGAAAAGGCTGTGTGAAGGGTCAGGGCTGCCAACTGAGATGCCCTGTACCCTGTAGCTAAGGCAAGCAGGAAGAGAGCTTTCTGGAGGAGGTGACAAACCTCCAGAGGGACCCCCTCGAAGGTCAGGTAGGAAAGGACGCGGTGAAGGGACCAGGAGGGCGTCTGGGCCCGGTGAGGTGCGGTCCCCGCCCGAATCCCCATCCTCAGGAGAGAGAGAGGCCTCTCCGAAACCTTAATGTTAAAACCCAGGAGGAGAGGATCAGACAGGGCTGCGTGATGCACAAGCACCGTCGCCGGGGCCCTGTTGGTGGAATCGGCGAGCCACGTGAGGAATTCCAGGACTGTGTCCTTCGAGATGACTATGGAGGGGTGTCTTCGCAAGAAGTCCTGGAATCTTTTCCAGCACGATTCGTACTGTCGCACCGACGACTGACGATGAGCCTTCAACATCTTGTCCACTGTCTCCTTAGTGAACCTTTTGCTGAGGACTCCCCGTAGAAACTCCAAGCATGTAGTTTCAGTGACGCTTGGAGTGGTGCAGACAGGGTGCTGGAGAGGCACGCCGATCCCAACTGAAGGGGATGAGGGCACCACCGGGACAATTCTCCGAACCACGGCTGTGCTGGCCAGAGGGGGGCTATGAGGAGAACCCTCCCCCTGAAAGTGCACAGCTTGAGGATCGCCTTCAAGAGACCTGACGTAGCTGGGGGTGGAAAGAGGTAGAGATGCCCCCACCTGTTCCAGTCCTCTGTGAAGGCGTCCGGGCCTCCCGCCTCTGTTCTGGACGAGAATGTCAGGAACAGAGGAAGTAGGGCCGTGGATGGGGAGGCGAATAGGTCCACCTCCGGTGTCCCGTAGCGAAGGCAAAGAGACTCGAACACAAGGGGACGCAGTTGCCACTCGACTGACGTCCCCCTGAACCAGGATAGGGCGTCCGCCCAATCGTTCTCCCGCCCTGGCACGTAGCGGGCCGAGAGGTGAATGCACCTCTTGGCCGCTATTGCAAAAATCTGTTCTGACAGGGACAGGAGAATTTCCGACCGTGCGGTGCCCTGTTTCTGCAGGCACTGCACGGCCGCAACGTTGTCCATATCGAAGCGGACGGCTATCCTGGAAAACTGAGGGTGTCTGTTGAGCCATTCCTTCGCTACCATCAACTCCCGGGCGTTGATGTGCAGTAGCCTTTCCCCTTCCTTCCATCCCCCGCAACGCTGATGTCCCAGGCAAGACTGGTACCCCCAGCCTACGTCCGATGCGTCTGTCGCCACCGTGATCTCCGGGGGAGGGAACACCCAGGGAACCCGCTGACGCAGGGCACCGGGACGTAGCCAGGGGCGAAGGAGGCGGTTGAGAGAGGGGGACACTTGCCTGGGAAGGTCCCTGTGTGCGGGGGAAAGGTGGAGGTTTACCTCCCGCGTCAGCCTCCTGTGTTTCAATCGTCCCAGGGGCATTGCAGGGGCCGCGAAATTTAGGGACCCGAGCAATGATTCCCACTGGCGGCGAGAGAAAGTACGGGAAAAATGCGCCTGGCGGACGTGGCGGAGGGTCCGGCGGGCGTTGTCTGGAGCGAGAGAGAGGGTGGCCGAAAGAGAGTCCCACTCTATTCCTAGCCAACACAGTTTGCGAGTGGGAGTGAGAGAGGACTTGGGGATGTTCAACAGGAACCCCATTTCCTCTAGCACTCCCCTCGCTACCCGGACGTTGTTTGCTACCTGCTCCTTGGAAGGGGCGTGAAGCAACCAATCGTCCAGGTGCATGAGGGTGGGGACACCCGCCTCTGCCAGACGGGATGCCAACACCCTCACGAGCTTTGTGAAGACTCGCGGAGCTAGAGAAAGACCGAAAGGGAGCCTGGTAAACTGGAACGTCTCGGTCCCCACCTGGAAGGCCAGAAAACGGCGAAACCTGGGGTGGATCGGGACGTGCCAGTACGCATCCTTGAGATCCAGGGATGCTAACCAGTCTCCCTTCCTTAGAACTGTGCGGACCTGAGCAACCGAAACCATCCTGAAACGTAATGTTTTCACAAATTTGTTTAGTTTGGTCAGGTCCATCACCAATCTCGTTTTTCCCTGGTCCTTTTTGGGGACCGTGAATAAACGAGAAAGAAAGACCCTTCCCGTCGCCCGCTCTACTACCCCTTTTTCCCGCATTTCTAACACATGCGGGACGACCGAAAGTGACACTTTGGTTGAGGCAGGAGGTAGACGTAGTGGCTGTAACGGGAAGAGACAGGTGTCAGTGAGAGTACAGTTAATCCTAGTCCTCGGGGCCCGAGGGACCCGGGGATGGTTGGAGGGTAAATGACGGGAGAAGCAGAGATTTTGACCGCAAGGGAAACTCTGATTTTGACCTAACGGTAACCCAAGGACGGGATTAGGCATAAGTCATATGTCAGAACAGGAGAGATAACAGTTACTCACCGGAACAGTTATCCAGGGCCATGACAGGCCCTGGCGAATTATTCTTGCTGCCCAGCCGTGGGCGGGCCAGGCTGCTGACCACCCTGTGAGGCAGCCCAGAGTGGGACCCTCAAGTGGAGCGGTCCTTCTGGGAGGGGTGGTTGAAGGAGGACTTGGGCTTGCTGTAGGGCTTGGAGCCCTGTCCCCTTCCTCGAAAAGGCTGCTGGCCCCTCTGGGAGGGCCTGTTGTGTGCCTTCGGGGGAGTGGGGTACGAGGGCCTCGGCAGTCTGGAAGGCTGGGAGGGCCTTCGGGGCTGGTAGGCTGGTCTGGATGGCTGTGGGGCACGTGGCCTACGGACAAACAGAACGATTAGGAACCAAAGTAGACCCGAATAATCCTTGCATTTCACCTCCCGTGAAAACTCAGGTAAGTAGAACAACGAGAGGTACTTACTTGGAGGTAGAGGGTTTTGGTAAGTTGATTACCGCTGGGAGGGAGGCGAAGATTGTATCTGTCGCCGGTTGATCAAAGAGGGCAGGGGAAAGGGGGGCAGCTCGCACCACTCCCCTCTGTGCCATCTCCGGCGCAGATTTAGCCGCCGCCTGGCGGGCTGCCAGTCTCGCTTCGGCGAAAACCTTCGCCTCCTCCCGCATGTTGTGGGTTGCCATCGCCGCCACGCCCTCCATCACGGTGGCCATGGAAGAGAGGGTGTCACTGTAAGGGGTAAACAAGGAAAAAACCGAGCGAACCCGGGAATAAGTACTCGGGAGTAACAGAGAGACCCTCTACCCCGTATCCCTTAAGTAACATGACACACGAGTAAGGTACTCACGCTAGCTGTATACCCGACATCTCGTGGTAGGTGTTGGTGAGGGCGTTGAGGCAGTCCCTGATAAGCGCAGCGGCTGCCCCCGTGGAGATGGTGGGGGCCAACTCCAAGCGGGCAGCAGACTCCGCCTGCCGCAACTTGCCATCGGGCTCCTTCAGCTGATAGGGGACCGGGGGCTCCTTCTCCGTCCTCCACAGGCATTCCCTCAAGCCCGGGGGGGCACGGGAATGAGGGAGGATGACGGGGAAAGACGGAGGAGGGGGCTTCCTGGGCGCGCTGTGCCTCTGGTGGTCCAGGGACTTAAGGAGAAGGGCTGGGATGTCCAGGTCCCCTTCGCCCTTATCCCCCGGGAAGTACGCGTCCGGGGAAAGGAGGACTGCCGTGTTCCCGTGGGAGCGGTCAATCCTCCAAGCCTCGGACAAGTGTAACTGGCTGTACTCCACCAGAAAACCCATTGCGTCCAGGGTAGCCGCAGAGGACACTCTCGACGAAGTGGGTACGGGCGCTGAGATAGGACGGACCTTGTAGAAGGGAATAGCGTCGCCCTTCTCATCCGACCCCCACTTCACCAGGACGTCATCCCTTCGGGTCCACACATCTGGCTGAGCCGTGTCCGGAGACCAAGCCACCAGTCTGCCCTCCTCCGAAGAGTGGGTCCAGGCAGGAGGGAGAAGAGCCCAAGAGTAGGGAAGGTATCCGTCGCCCGCAGGAGGGGGTGACGGGGATGGAGGTGAGGAGGTAACCAATTCCTCAGCTACGTCTCCCGACGGAGACTCGAGTCCCGGGGAAATGGGAGGAACGATAATGACTCCCATATCCCCGGGAGGACTCGCGCCCTCAACGGGAGCAGAAGCGGGAGGCGGGGGAAGGGTGGGAGAAGGAGCGGGTTCCGGAGCGACAGCCGGAGGCTGCGCGGTGGAGACCCCAGGAAAAGCGTGAGGAATAAGGGTGTGGAAGATCTTCACTATCTTCCTCGACAAGGGGCTGTCCCCCCCCCCCCCGCTTACCCTTGCGGGATTTGCGGGCGGGCGAAGGAGAGCTCCCTGACGACGAAGAAGAGGAAGAAGAAGACGACGAAGATGAGGAGGAAGGAGAACGGCGACGAGCCCGGGACTTCCTGGAGTGGCGGGACCTTTTAGCCGAACGCTTGCGTCCCCTAGAGAGACCTGAGGAGCCGGCTCTAGCAGGAGGCGAAGCTGGGGGTTCCCTGCTGGGCCCTTGTACCGGTGAGGTAGTTGGGGGAACCAGCGCGACAGACTCGCTCGTTTCCCGGGGGGCGAAGCCCCGAGAAGGAGTCGTAGTACCGTCTAGGGAAGGAGGCTCAATCTCTCGGGCCTCAGGAGGTTCTAGCCCCTGAGACTCCGAGAGATAGGAAGAAGGGTAACGGGTCCTGAACAAACCCAGGTCCGCTCCCAAAATCGGGTCCACCCACGCCAAAGAAGAACCGTCTCGTTTATGGGCCATTCTCCTAGCCCTCGTCCACGCCATACGAAGAGAAGCAAGGGCGGGGAGCTTGGAGCGGGCAGAAGGGGAGGAAACCCGACACAACTCAGCCCAGGGGCGGCACACACCACACGCCAAAGGGTCGTAACCCAAGGGAGTGAAGCAGGGTGCGTGAGGCGAACAGTGCAGGTGTCCGTCAGGAGAGACCCGCATGGTACACCCCGAAGCAGCACAAAGGGCACGAGTAGGCTGAGGAAGAAAAGAATACACAAACATGGGTTAACACGTGCATACACTGGAACACAGAAGACACGGAAACCCCCCCAAACAAGGAGAAGTAGCGCAGGAAACACCCGCTGAACCCGGGGACCAGGACATGACCCCCCAATCTCGCGCACACCCGACCAGGGAAAAACCCCGTAAAACCAGAAAACAGCCCGCCACATGGAGCGGGTAAAAAAGACCCCCCCGGACAGAAGGATCCTGAAGGAGGGGGAATGGAGGGGACCCGGTAGCCTGAGAAGGAACACCCCAGGCTAAAAATACTGGAAAAACACCAAAAATTACTAAAAAACCCCGCACGGGGGAGGAAGAGAGAACCAGGGCACAATTCTCACTCCCTCCTACCGAGAGGGGACACACAATAATCGGGGAAGGCAAGAGGAAGGGCTGCAAAGACCCCACACGCACACCACGTGGGGAGGTGAAGGCCCCACGTGGAGACGCTAACCTCGCTAAAAAAACCCAGAAACCCCGATAAAACACACACGATGAATGTACTAGTGGCAGGAGGAAAGGTGAAAGGGGGGAATGAAGGAGAAAAACTCCGAAAAAGGAGGCCCAAAAGCCCCCTTCGCTTAGGGAAGAGAGAACTCAGTCCTAAAGAAGAATAAACCCCCACAAACACACCTAAACCCTCCTAGAATACACACACACACTATACATCTGCAAAGCAGGCCAGCCACTAAAACACAAAAAAAAACAATAGCAGGAACACGAGACACAATACCATAGCGTAGCAGCGAGGAGCGAGGATGTTGACTGGGACGTGTTCCGCGACAGAGTGACCGATTGCCTGAGAGCGCGCAGCGGGGCTAATACCTCACCACGCCACCACCAGGTGGCTCCACTATCAGTACAGCGCCAGATTTGAATTTTTATTTACTTCTGATGATCTTCACGGAATAGACCCTTCCAACCCAGATTATGCCTATACGGGGCCTGGGCTTGAGAAGGGGCATATTCTATAGCGATCCAGCTGTGCTGGTTTCACTATACCAATAACAGCTAATTCAGTACCCTACCCGTATTCCAGACTGCCTTGGAGATCAGCCTAATATCCTTGACTTATTCTTAACCTCTCATCCTTCTTCTTATATTGTTGAAATTTTCTTTCCCTTAGGGCTTCTCCGATCACAATCTTATTTCGGTATCTGGTCCTATCACCCCAGTAAGACCATTGGACCCTCCCAGGAAACGGCGTCTGTGGAACTACAGTGCTGCCAAATGGGATGATCTGAGGCAGCACTTTCAAGATTTCCCATGGAATGATTTTTGCTTTCTTGGCCGGGGTCCCTCTGAGTGTGCTGCATGCATCTCGGAGGTGATCCTCTCGGGCATGGAGGCATACATTCCATATTTTTTCCCTCTTACTAATTCACGAAACTCTTGGTTTAATCACGATTGTTCTACTGCCGTCCACAACAAGGAAGAAGCTTTCAGATGGTACCAACGCCTTCAAACTGATGAATCTCATGCTCTGTATATTTCTGCCTAGAATCGTGCCAAATCTGTTCTCCGACTAGTCAAAATATCCTTCATCCGTGCCAAGTGCAATGACCTGTCCAACTCTTCCACCTCTCGTTCTTTCTGGCATCTAGCCAAAAGTCTCTCCAGTAACTTTACCTCTTCCTCTTTCCTTCCTCTCATCCTTCCTGATGGAAATGTTGCCATCTCTTCACCTGATAAAGCTGAACTCTTCTCTCAAACCTTTGCCTTTAATTCCACGCTGGACAATTCCGGCTCTATTCCTCCAACTACTCCCTCCTCTGACTTGCTAATGCCTGTCATCAGAATCTCTTCAAAGGAAGTATTTTCTGCCCTCTCTGGCCTTAACACTCGGAAGACGTACGGGTCTGATGGCATTCCTCCTGTTGTTCTCAAGAACTGTGCTACCGTGCTGACACCCTGCCTAGCCAAACTGTTCCGTCTTTCTCTATCATCTAACACTTTTCCTTCTTGCTGGAAGTTTGCTCTAATCCAAGTTGATCCAAAGAGGGGGGACCGCACCCAACCCTCCAACTATCGCCCTATTGCTTTGACTTCATGTCTATCTAAAGTCTTCAAATCTATTCTTAACTCTAATATTCATAAGCACCTTACTGCCATGATCTACTTTCAGATCGTCAGTATGGTTTCCGTCAGGGACGCTGAACTGGCAATCTTCTATCCCTCCTTTCTGATTCATGGTTAGCCTCTATTCAGAACTTTGGTGACACTTTTACGGTTGCCCTCGACATACCCAAAGCTTTTGATAGAGTCTGGCACAAAGCATTAATCTCCAAACTGCCCTCATTCAGTTTCTATCCCTCTCTCTGCACCTTTAACTCTGATTTCCTTTCTGGCCATTCTATAGCTGCTGTTGTAGATGGTCACTGTTCTTCTTCTAAGTCTATTAATAGTGGTGTTCCTCAGAGTTCTGTTCTATTACCCACCCTCTTTCTCCTTTTCATTAATGACCTTACCTGTACCTCTTCCTCTATCCACTCATATGCCGAGGATTTCACCCTACACTACTCCACTCAGTTTGTAAATTGCCCATCCCAGCAGCTCCTCTCCACATCACGTGATGATGTAGTAGCACGCCTGACTTCTGATCTTTCCCTCATCTCTGACTGGGGCAGAGAGAACCTTGTGGTTTTTAATGCCTCTAAAACACAGTTCCTTCATCTTTCAACTCATTCTAATCCTCTTGATGACTATCCCCTCTCCTTCAACGACATACAACTTGATCTTTCTCCCTCCCTTAATATTCTTGGAGTCTCTCTCACAATATCTCTTGGAGAGATCATATTACTTCTCTAGCTAAAACTTCCTCAAAGAAGTTGGGTGTGCTGCTCAGATTCCGCGAATACTTCATCCCCACACAGTTGCTGTCTCTGTCGAGGGGTCTCATCCACCCCTGTATGGAGTATGAATCTCATGTGTGGGGTGGCTCAACCTTCACAACACTTCTGTACAAGGTGGAATCAAAAGCATTTCGTCTCATCAACTCTCCTACTATTACTGATTCACTACAACCTCTCTCTCTACGCAGCAATGCAGCATCACTTTCTCTCTTCTATCGCTATTACACTGGACATTGCTCTTCTTTAACTCTCTCAATGTAAGCTTCCTCCCCTCAGGAGAGCATGCAACAATAGCCAAGCCTCTCGTTCTCACCCCTTTTCTGTTCACCTCCCTAATGCAAGAGTTGACCGGTACTCTCAGTCTTTCATATACACAACTGGTCAACTCTGGAACACTCTACCTTCATCCATCTTTCCACCTTACTACGATTTATGTTCCTTCAAACACAATGTGTCTAGGCATCTCGAACGAAATTGGACATGATTTTGGACCACTCTTACTATTTACTACGCAGACGAGGACCATAAGCGGGCTCACAGCCTTTAGTCCTCATCTTTCTGGATATAGAAAAAATCCAACTTCCTTTGTATTCCTTTGCATGATGAAAATATTAGTGAAGAAATTGTTTACGTGTACAGTAAAGGTAACTACGAAAGACTTAAAATTATTCTCTTAGAAACAGACTGGAGCCAATTATCGCGAGAAACCGACATAAATGACTCATGGAATAAATTCACTCACATCTTAAACAGTGCAGTTTGGTCGTGTATACCAGTTTGCAAAAGGCGTCCAGGTAACAATATTAAACCAAAATGGTGGAACATTCAAATATAAACATACCTATCTAATAAAAACCGTGCATACCGTAAATACCAACAAACTCAACTTGAAAGTGATAAGATATTATTTCAAAAACTTCGGCGCATAACTAATAAACTTATTAAACAAAGTAAAAAAAATTGTGAGGTGCTTATCGTCAGTAAAATTAAATCGAACCCTAAAGAATTCTATAGCTACGTTCACCGTAAAAAAGTCCAAACTAGTAATATCTGTCCACTTCGATTAGACAATGGTGAACATGTCAACAACGAGGTCGATATGGCCGAAACATTAAATGAATATTTTGCCTCAGTTTTTACAAATGAAGGCACAAATGGTTTCGTAGAGACGTCCCTAGTCCCAGACAATAGCATCCTTTTGAATAATTGCGATATTACAGAGAATATAATAATAAAAGTACTTGACAATATTAAAGTATACAAAACTCCTGGGCCTGACTGCATAGCGCCACGTGTAATAAAAAAAACCAAAAATCAAATATGTACAACCCCTCTCAATAATTTTTAACAAATAATTAAATTCCGGTACAGTACCTTGAGATTGGAAACTTGCAAATGTTACCCCCATACAAAAGAAGGGAAATACATCTTTTCCATGTAATTATAGACCGATCAGCCTCACCTCAGTAGTCAGTAAAGTAATGGAATCCATATTGCATAACAAACTAGTAAGATACTTGGAAGAGAACAGTCTCATTAAAAACTCCCAACATGGCTTCCGTAATAAACGTTCATGCCTCACTAACCTACAAGAATTTTACAACGATGTATTTGATATATTTGACAAGTCCAAAGCGGTAGATGTAATTTATCTGGACTTTCAAAAAGCGTTTGACAAAGTTCCCCATAAGCACCTTCTAACCAAATTAATTTCGCATGGCATTACTGGGGCCGGATACTCAAAACAACTTAGGACATCCTATCTCGGCTAGGGAGTCCTAACTTCCCCAGTGCGCTTATGACGGTATACTCAAAACACTTATGACGGTATACTCAAAACCTTTGGCAGCCATCTTTCCTAAGTTACGACGCTTGGATTTAGGACAACCCCCAGGCAGCCCTAAGTGGAGTTATGACACCGAACACCGTAGAAAACATGATAAATCAACTCGGCTGTACCAAAAAGAATAAGTAGGACTATATACATTTTGGCTGTATTACCAAAGAGCACCACTTTGTTGTTGTTGGAGAGACTACTGAGGAAGAGTTTATAGTATTAGGAACCACTCCAATGTCAGTCATGATCACCAACGAAGATAGTTTAGATTTCCTCAGATTGAAATAATAAACTTATCCGAGAAATAGGACCATGACATAATATATCCCTAATTGCACAATAAAATTTAGTGCCATTATCACACATATTCGAGTAATATTGAGTATGTAGTGTAAGCACAGTTAATTAGGAGACTTATGTGTTGCATGAGAAATACTGAACAATTCAAGGATTTCCAACATAAATGATTTTCCCAGTCATTAGTTTAAGCAGTTGCTCTTCAATTTGGACCCTGAAGGGGAAGTATTGTCTGTGGTGATATGGACAGTACTTAAGGGGTTCTGGCATCCCTTCAGACCTAACCAACGGCCATTTAAGGGGTCTGGCAACCCTTCAAATCTAACCCACTCCCTATTAATCCTTTAACTGTCCCTCCTCTTTTTCTTGCTTCCTCTCAGTCTCCTTATTTGAAACTACAAGTTATAAGTTCTTTCTGGCCTAGCTCAGTCTTGATTTGTAATTCCCCCCCCCCAAAAAAAAAAAATATATATATATATATATATTAATTTTACATCATATTTCTGGTTGTTCTATTAATTTCTTACCTAATTATCACGAGGAAAGAACCCTGCTGACCTAACCTAACCTAACTCCACTTGATAAACCTAATTAGAACTGCTGAACTTTTCTTCAGAAACACCCATAATTTTTTACATTATCTGTTATTTGGCCCAACTTTTGTGTTTGGTTTGATTCAGGGGATTCATTTTAACACTAGTTTATTAGTAAGATTGGGCTTGGTTATTTGTGTGTGGTCACCATTGAGGAATATGGTTAATGATAACTTGTAGGAAATTGTTCATTTACTGATACCAACTAATATTTTTACAGTAATGTTGTTGCTGTGTTGTATTTTTTACATTTTAGTTTCGTTTTGCCAGATTTTGATTAGGGATACCATTACTCAAAAAGGTATATGTTACTAAAACACCAATGAGACTAAAAATATGCATATTTAAACAGACCTAACCTACCGTACACTATCTACTTGATATTGGTAATCTTATATCTTACATTACATAATCCTCCATAATTATTACATTTAGCAGTGAATCATGTGATGTAACACAAGTAGACATGATAAAATAGTCATTTCTAACATTGCTAATGACTTTCAATAATGTCATACTGTTGTCTGTCATGAATCATAATGGCGGTGGCACTTATTTTGCAGTAGATACTACTCTCTTACTCTCCACAGTTTCGACACGCATTTCTACCACTCATACTGTCATACGCATAATGTTGTGTTTTGTTTCGTGTTTACTTTTGTCAGCTGATCGAGCTTGCTTTTGATTGGCTGGAGTCAGTCCGAGTCACTTGAAAGCGCCACCCTGATTGGCTGAACAACATAGGGCACCCGGGAAGATTTAGGACTTCCTAACTACTTAGGAACAGGATAGGACGCCCTAAACAAGTTTTGAGTATACCAACTTAGGGCATGAGATAGGATATCCTAACCAGTTCCTAACTTAGGAGTTCCTAAGTCCAGATAGGGCGGCATGGCTGCCCTAAGTTAGGAACGTTTGAGTATCCGGCCCCTGGTAAGATTCACTCGTGGCTCAAAGACTGGCTCTAAGAGAGAAAACAACGCGTCGTAATTAACGGAAAAGCATCAAACTGGCGAAACGTTCTAAGTGGAGTACCGCAAGGTTCAGTGCTCAGCCCTGTTCTTTTTATAATCTATGTAAACAACATCGATAAAGGCCTCACCTGTAAGATATCCAAATTTGCTGATGACACGAAAATAACTGGAAGAGTTACTACTACTGCCGAAAAAGTGCTACTACAGTCCGACCTTGATCACTTAGTTAACTGGTCAAAGAAGTGGCATATGACATATAACCTAAATAAATGTAAAGTTTTGCATATTGGGAGTAACAATGATCGCACTAACTATTCAATGAACGGTACTGAACTTCGTAAAGTTAATGAAGAAAAAGACCTGGGTGTAACTATTAGTAGTGACCTCAAACCAGGCAAACACTGCTCAGAAGCAGTTAAAACAGCTAACAAATTAATTGGCAGAACCTTTGAGTTCAATTCTGACAAAGTCATCCTGACACTGTTCAATTTCCTCGTGCATCCGCATCTCGAATATTGCATTCAGTTTTGGTCACCTTACTACAGAAAAGACATTGTAAAGCTAGAGAGAGTACAAAGGCGAGCTACAAAAATGATTCCACGACTGCGAAACAAGCCATACGAGGAGCGACTGTAGGAGCTCAATCTATTCAGTTTAGAGAAACGTAGACTACGGGGAGACCTAATAGAAGTTTTTAAAATGATTCGTGGTTTCGATAATGTCAATATAAGCGATTACGGAATTGTTGATCGGAAAAGAACCACAAGAAACAATGGGTTCAAAATAATAGGCAAATCCTTCAGATCGGAAGAATCAAAACACTTTTTCTTCAACAGAATAGTTCATGTATGGAACTCTCTCCCAGCACATGTAGTCAATAGTAAT
>JAWQEG010004618.1:130000-147500 GCA_033782935.1 Petrolisthes cinctipes | reverse complement strand
TGGTAAGAGTGTGCTATGATTAGAGTATGAAATGGTAGGTGTGTTATTAAAAGAGTGTGTTACAATTTAAGTGTGTTAGGGATTAAGAAAAACATAGGCTCATGAGAAGGGAATAGAGTTATTTTTTCTCTCGTTTTCCCATCATTTATTTATTCATTTCCTCTTTCCTTTCAGTGGTTTCCTTCCCTCTTCACGTCTCTCCACCCACCCACCCACCCACCCATCTCGAATTCTCTCCCTGCACACTCACAACTTTCCTTTAAGATTGTGCTTCATGCCTAGTTTCCTATTTTCCTGTCTTTCTTTACCCACACTGTTTACACATATCTCTCTATCTTTTCTCTCTCTCTCTCTCTCTCTCTCTCTCTCTCTCTCTCTGCTACCGTGTCTCAAGAATCGCTGATGGGTCGAGTCAGGTCAGATCGAGTGAATCAAATCAAGTCAGGTCGGTTTCGGTACGAGTTTGATTTGGGTCTGTTTATTCTGGTTCATTTGGGGATGATCAGGTCAGATCGGGTTGGGCCAGGTTTGGTTGCTTCGAGTCGGGTCAGTTCCGGTCATCTCAGGTAAGTCATGTCTGGTCAAGTCAAATAGGTTCGAGTCTTGTCGATTTGGGTGAGATCAAGTCAGGTACCTGTGAGAGGAAGGATTTCAGTACAGCTCTTGGTTTGAGAATTGTATAGACGGCGACGAAAGTCCTGTCGCTCCATCTGTCATGTTGTGAAGTACAGCCATGGCTGATAGTGCTGGACCAGGGTCCAAGGAGTGTTGGAGAGCAACTGAACAGAGTTCGAAAAAGTGAGTCTTCTAAACCTCTCTCAACGTTGAGAATTGTTTGGAAAATTCACTTGTTCGAACACTGTCTAGTTGCTCTTCAACACTCTTTGGACCCTAATCCAGCACTATCAGCCATGGCTGTACACTCGCAATCCAAAATTTGTATCCAGGTCTTGTTGAAGTTTCGAATCATTTGACATACTAGTGATCCAATTACAACGCTTATTCTGTTTCATATTCGCTTGAGATCGCTTAATACTCGATCAGGCTATTCGAAGCAAGCCTGGATACATATTTTGGATTGCGAGTGTACAGTATGGAAATATAAACTTCATTGACTCATAAAGTGAAAATAGCAGAAAAAAAGTTTTTTCATTTTCCCATAACAGGATATTGTCATTTAGTGTTGGTGAATGTGTGTGTACGATGTTTTTCATTTATGTTATTCTTCAAGATGCAGTGAATGAAGCGACAGGACTTATGCTGCCGACTGTACGTAGAAAGGGAGAGCATCAGCCTGCCCACCCCCAAGCAAGTCAAGTAATATTTCAACCTGCAAATCCCAGGCTCTGATGAAATCCTCACCTTGGATATACTGGGACGGGAGGGTCTGTCCCTTCCTTCCTTCCTCTTCCCTCCTGTTGTTTTTCTTGTTTCTGTTTCCTGTTTTCTCTTTTCTTCTTTCTGAGAGAGAGAGAGAGAGAGAGAGAGAGAGAGAGCATAAAGTCAGGCATGGATCAGGCAGGTAGGCTACACAGGTAAGAGGAAACCACCACACCTACTATACGTCCTTACATGCTCATAAAACCTTTCAAAAAATGTGTTTCAAATATAAGTGTGTCAGTCCAGAAGGCCCCAAGGAAGTGTCAGAATGAAGAAGGTGCTTACTGTGTCGTCTGTGTTTATTTAAAGAGGCGACACCCCATCGGACCCAAGCCATTTCATAATCCAGGCCTTGTACGGTCTTCTTTATTCCTCTGCATTTCATTTATTTCTCTGTCTCTCAACTTTCCCTCCCTTCCTAAACTCCGTCCCCGATTTATATTCCTCCAAGTTTCCTCCATGTTTATATTTATCCATGTTTTAGTAGTAAGTAGATGTTGGAATTCGGCTTCAACCACTTTTCCTACTTTTCTATACAATTTCCTTGTGCGTTCATTATAACAAACAAGGTGTTATTTTTTATCTGTTTTTCCAACCGGGAATACCCGGTGGGAGTGGTGGGTGGGGAGGAGCCTTGTCCTTTATCTATCCTTTACTTCAACACGTAGTCAAGATTACTGTAGTTAAACAGGTAACCTCGATAAAGGCCACTATGGGCCTCCTGTTGCCTGTACTTCCTTTGTATTCTTCTACCCTCCCTTCTTTTCTTGCTTTCCTCCCTTTCTCCTCTGCTCTCCTCCTTCCCTCCCTTCCCTGCTTTTCCTCCTCCATTTTTTCAACTATTTCTTTCTCCCTGCCTCCTTTTATTGCTCTCAATTCCCTTTCTCCCCAATTTTCCTCCCTTCATCCGATTTTTGCCCTCCCACTCTCTCTCTCTCTCTCTCTCCCTCCACACCTTTCTTCGGCCCTCTAGTCATTCTGCCTCCCACGCTCCTTCATTCCCAACCGTTCCTCTCTCTCTTCCTACCTTCCATTGCTCCCCCTCTCTCTCCCTTCCAATTTTTCTTTCTTCCTGTTTCCCCTCGCATTTTTTTCTCCCTCCCTGTCTTTCTCCCCGACTCTCTCCGTACCTCTCGCCAGCTGTGTGGTGATGGATGTGGGAGTCGTGGCACATACCATATTTAAATAGCCATGATTTGTTATACGAAGAAGGCGAACGAACTGAACTTTAGGTGGTAATTCTTTTTGGTTACATTGGAGTGCCTTGATTCCTCCAAAGTATGCTAGGAAACAGGACCAGAGAAGCAAAAATAATGGTGTTCTGTTGCTTGGAATAGCTTGGAGGATTCAGTTGCTCCAGAATTACCAACACAAAACTTCCCCCTTGAGGGCCGCTATAAATCATTTGCTGGGCTGAGGTGGTGCATAGTGAGTGCCAATGGTCGCGTCGTGAAATATGGGTGAAAGCATAATTATGGAAAGCGGCTCAGTGTCTGGTATAATTCGCCTTGTGTCATGGGGTATTAACTATTTTCTCGAGTTACATTGAATCTTCTGACACGACACGACTATTGGTGTCCATTGATCAGTCGTGATCCTAAGTTTTGTCGCTCACCTTTCAGTCTCTTTTTTTTTTTTTTCGTACTGAGGTAAGTGTGGACCATTGAAATAAAAAGAGTAAAGAAGATTCACAATTATGTCCACTTTTGTTCGAGATATATAGACAAATTGAGTTTAAAGGAGAATATCGGTCGTATTTATAAGGAGGAGGGATGGAGGATTGTATACTATATAGAGCATACCTGAAGTGGTCAGTTGTGTACATAAAAAACTGAGGGTATTGAGTAAATATTTCCCCTCCATTTAATTTCCTTCACTTTCCACTTTTCTCTCTTTCCTTCCCTTCCCTTTCTTAATTTTCCATCCCATTCCTCCTCCTTCCTTTCCCTTTCCTTCTCCTTCCCTTCTCTTTTTATTCTTTTATGACTACTGGCATCATCAGCAGTTAAAATATGTTAAGGAATAGTTGTTACTGAAATTCTAATCAAAAGAACCTAACCACTTCAAATTTACATTGTTCAATTCACTTCAAATTTTTTTATCTAATCACTTCAATATCCTTGAACTTGCTTACCACTTCATTTAGTTGCATTTTTCAAAAGGCTACAAAGACTCCAAACCGGCCACAACAAACGACCCATCTTTACTTACCTTGCAAATACAGTACGTTCATTTATATGGTCCGGGATATCATCACACACTATGGGCCTTGAAACATTCATTGTTGATTTTCACCTGTGGTGGAACTTCACCAGAAAGTTCGTCAGATTTGATAATTGTTTTTCCACAACTGTGGGAATATAAGGTTTTAAAATATTTGTTCAACATTGTGTCCAATGTATAGTGCAGAGGCTAAACTATGACATGTGTCTTGTAAAGTTAATACGATTATTCGAAGGTAGATTTATTTTACAAAATTCAGGTGGAAACGTAGCAGAATACAGAATAATTTGGTCCCTCACATTCATTCACATGTTACTATCACTTAAAGCAAAAAATTATTTTAGACATTCAAGCTTCATAAAAAAAAAAAACACACACACACATACACACATCAACGATTAATGCAAGTGAGATCATGAATTATTTATCATAGTATTTTACAATGCCAGTTAATTACATACAACCAGATATCAACTTAATAATTACTTAGGGGCTTCATGTCTTTTATCAGGGGGGGTTAAGTTCAACATTGCGACACTTCTGTTGTGGTTCATAAGACCAGACCACAATATCAAAAATCTTGTGCAACGAAATCCTCAATGTACAATCTACATGGCACCCTGAACCACAACAACATCACTCACTGATGGTGATTGTGTGAAGAATTTCAGGGTGTGGTTTCAGACACCAGTGAAAAAATAGATAACAGTACCAAAAGGAAAGAATTTTCACACGTTACACTTCATGCTGCTTCAAAAAAAGTTCAAAGACTTTCCTTGGATGTATAATTAAGGTAAACATTGAGCAGAGAGCACCTCTTCTCACGCTATGGCACAGAGTTACAACTAGGGGTCAGTATGATATGCGCTAAAGGTAGCAATGCAACATAACGTAGATTATCATCTGGATGACATTTCAGTGCATCTCCCACACATCGTGGTTCATCGCCATGAACTCTACACCTGAGTGACAGTACGGCGTTTGCGGTCTGCCTGTTGTTGGTGAGCCTGCTGTGGGATTGGCTGGATGGGTGGGGCAGATGTACGGGCACGAGACAGCAGATGGCCAGTTAAAGGATCATCCCAGGCAGCAGCATAGCTGGTGTAGTCAGGTCCTGGAGCAGTACAGTGGCAGGGGCCTTCTTCATGTGTACAGTGTATAAAGACTGGGCCCTGTCCACCAGTAGATGACACAGGACGGTTGTCAGTCACAGTCACATCAGGGTAGGGTGCATGCAGGGGTGCATCAGCTTGATAAGCCGGAAGAGGGTCTTCAGGTGCGCTGCTATGCACTGAGAGGCGGCGTTCATGTTCCTGTAGCAGAGTGGTGGCACCCCAAGACTGGACAGGAGAGAGGGGTCGAACATCACGCACAGACTCCTGGGTGTCTTTAGCAATACTGTCCAGTGACTCATGACTACCACCTCCACCATCCTCTCCACTCAAGGACCCTGACTTTACCATGACACTACTACCACCACTGGCTGCAACCTTTTCTACATCCTTTTCATACTGTTGTTTTCTTCGCCTGTTTGTGTGCCAGTAGCAATAGGTTACAAGAGCAGCCACTACCAGTAGGAAGCCACCAACACTCCCCAAAATGACTGCCACATCATCCAGCTGTAGCTCACTGAGTCCCACAGCACGACCTGAACCCAGCTCTGATGGCATTGTGTAGTTTCCTGGAGAGGAACATAATGTTGGGGGGGATCAAAATATTAAATATCATCATCAATACCCCATTTCCCTTATTTTATTTCATGGGGTGGGGGGGGGGAGGGTCAGCACCAGGGGAAAAAAGGAAAGTGAATACAGACAACCCAGTGCAATGGGTCAAACTCATATCCACTCCCCCTTCAAACAATCTGATTTTATCAACTCACCCCTTCCACAAGTTTTTGCATCCACAACATAAAGTTTCTTCACTTTGCCTAAGTGAAAGGAGCCATTCCGTGGATGTCAAGTTAAAACTGGGTTGTAAGCTCTAACATAAATTTTTGTGAAGTAACAACCTAGAATAATGTAACTAAACTTTCTCCATTATATGTATTAATCATTACAAACTGTATATACTTTGTATGGAATAGATTAATTAAGTGAAGTGTATAGCAGTTTAGCCACATTAGTCTTTGTCAAAAATATACACAACTAGAAGAAAAAATATTATAAAAAAAAATCATTACATATACACTTAGTGTATGGCCCCAGCACTATCACTGTTGAGAATCAAATTGAATAGATGTCTTTGTCGTACCTGAGGTAGTGAGGGCGGGTTGGGTCCTTGTGGTGATTTCGTAAGTGGTAGGTGGGCGTGGTACCCACAATGCTGCAATGTTACCCAGGCCGCCCACATTGCCAGCTTCATCCACAGCCCTCATGCTGATGTACCAAAGCTGGATCAAAGATACTATAATCAGCATTGAACACAACACGTACATTATAATTATTTGCTTTGAATTACATGCAATAACTCGGGTCTCTCAACTGGATATTCGCAAAAGTATTGAGGAATTAACCCTTCTGTCTGACTAGTTGTATGAAAACTGCACACATTACATGGTATATAATAATGAAATTGAGTAGATAATGATATTACTTTCTCAGCATATTTCTTCCTGCACGATAATATACAGATGTCAAGTTTTTATAGGTATGGCACTTTCAGAGAGTATAAAAATAATTATCTGTGAAGATAATGCATACAGTATTATTGTATCTAATACCGAAAGAATGAGAAAAGAGTAAGCATTGATAAGGATACGTATCCAGTTTTTGTGATAAATTAAGTAAAGTTGCCAATCTGCTTTGGACGAGGACAAAGTCCCAAAATTTCTGATCAGCCTTACAACTTCACTTCAATTCAATATTCAGACAGCTTGTGCAATGTGCATAAAGTAGTGACATATGTCATACTAATAACAATTTATTTTATCTTCAGTCAAACTTCCAAAAACCTACTATGAAATGCATGAATGTTATATCTCCAAGAAAGTGTAATCCACCTGCAAGCTGTCTCGGAACAAATTACCTTCTATGGACTGTACATAGGATTGATTAGCCTTTTGTCTCTTGATATTTGTCATTGCCATAGGATTGACACTGAGGTGTTTTACATCTCTTGGTTGCCATGGACATAGGATTGATATATGATTTTTTTTATAACTAGAAGATCAGTGGCAAGTGATTGACAGAGGATTGATTTACGGTACGGTACTCAATATCTCTAGGCTGCTGAGTGGTCTTACCTCCTCGTATCTAGGGAAATGAAGGTTGGTGGTGTGGAGAGTTCCGGCTGAGAGAGGCTGAGGGAGGCCAGTCAATCGATCCCCCTGGAATGCCCTCGCCTCCTTCCATAAGGGTGCTACCACTGCCTCATACTTGTATGCCTTGCCCACGTCCCAGTCATCTCCAGGGGCAGTCCACCGCAGGGTAATTTGATGGATAGTATCATTTACATCTACGCGAAGGTCCAGGATACGTGATGGAGGAGTCACGTCCATAAAGGGTAAAGGGGACATCACCTCCAGAACACCTAAGGTTACTTGTCGGAAGAATGGTGAAGCACGGCGGGTATGCACATGAGGCAGGGAAGAACCACAACATGACTGTTCAGAACTCCAAGAATCATGGCCCTGCTGGTAGTAGTGGGATTTAAGCCTGTGGTGGCGTGATGGAGGATCCTTAGCCACCACTGCCATTCCACTGTTGTAGTCCACATTGGCACTGAGTAGGTAGCGTCCAGGTTTGCCAGCCAGCGGGGGTAGGTAGCGAGAGTAGATTCCATCTCCTTTGGTGATATCAGGGTCTGTGAAACGAAGTTAAAGGTAAATTATGGATATATTTATTCAAGAAGAAGGACTTTGATGCTTTAGGAAAGAGAGCACTGAATGGCATATGTGAATCAACTCACCCCCAATGCCATTGTCCCAGAGGTCAAGGTTATAAGGCTCGTAGTTGCTGCCTGTGTTATTCGTTCCGAGACGTTGCAATTTGGCCACCACTTTAGCATCCATGATGGGAGCCACCCCAGCCTTCACCTCTACATAGACAACCACGGGTGATGACGGATCTGAGGAGTTGATTGGCCTGGAGCCTGCACTAGTCCACAGGCGCACCACAAGCCCTGAAGATGAGTTGCGTTTGGCAGTGATTTGCACATACAGACCCTGGTGTGAGTCTGCACGGTTCTCTACGCTGTACGTCCACAGACCACGCTGTCGATCAAATATGAGAAATATGTTGAACTTATATAATTTTAGTGATGCATTTATTTTGATGTTACTTTAACACATTATATTCAATATAATTTCAACAATATTTTAGCCACAAATAATGACGTCATGGATACTATGACATGTTTGGTTCCATCAATAAAGATGGTGGTCTTGCTAAACTAAGGTTTTCTCTCTTGCTACGAGAAATAGAGTCTGTCCGATTTATCCTTACTCTATATATTTTTTGCAACAGTCACTGTAAAGTGTGTAATGTGTACATACACTATTTTTATAATAATAATATTTTTTTATGTTTATCCTAAATATTTCATTTAACTAATGTTTCATCTTAAACTATAATTTCTTCCCTATAATTGTAAAGCATAGTAACAGCCCACCTCTGCCTTCTCTAAGTTGATGAAGATCATGTTAACATCCCCATCTTCCTCTTGTACGTTTACCGATGTAATCTTTTGTCCTGAAGGAGCTGTTAACTGGATGGCATTGCCCACGTGATTCAAGTCGTAGTAGTAGACTGAGAACCGAGCATTGGGTCCTAGGGAATCATCTAAAGCAAAGGTTCCAGCAGACATGGAGGAGATGCCACCAGGGTAGGCTGCATTGTGAACAAGAACAGTGGTGCCTGGAGCTGAAGGTGGTGTGTTGTGCTGCACTGCTGCCAACAGAGCATCCATGAGTGCTACCATCATCTTCACTTTGGAGTCATTTCCTACACCCTCGTCCATTACCGTAAAGAGTGAACCTCGTGTGGCCTCCATCAGAGTCTCTAGTCCATGTGATGTTTCAGCAGCTCCTCGCCATTCAGATAGAGGATACAATACTACCTCAATCTTCAGGTTTCGATGTTGAGAAATGCGTTTAATCTCATCCATCTGTCGCTGTGGTATGTGACCAGAGCCAGTTGTGATGAAGATAATGGTGGCTCCATCAGAACCCTTAGAATCAGCAGACAGAAGTCGCTCAGCCTCCTGCAGACCACACAGCAAGCATTTCTGACTCTCGGGTACAGCAGAGGGGTTACGGGGTAACGATGAACCTACTCGTTGGCGAAAGTCAGAATCCTCACTCTCAATGTAGGTAATGGGTGCCACGGTTTGTGCCACAGTGTTGAAGGTTATCACTCCAACGTGAGAGTGATCTGGTACATCATACACCACAACACGACGCATTGCCTTCCGTAGGAACTCCCACCGACGCTGTTACCAAAAATAACAATAAGAATTATAGGCTTACATGCTGGGGCAATTTCACATTAACTGATATAATACATACATGGCCAATTAACTTTGACAATAACATGACTGCCACTATGTGAATATAATCATTTTTATATATGCTATATACACAATATATGAAAATTTATTTAATCAATAATCATGAGCATGATAGTAACTAAAGTACAATATAACATGACTATACTAATTTTTCACATCAGAAGAGATAAAATAGTTTATGTGGCACCTGTGTAGCACTATTTACACACACTGTGAACGCGTTGGCTATACATAATAAACATAAATATAAAGAATGTCTTAGTATCATAGTTGTTGTTGTTGTAGTTCCCCAGACTGTCTGGCCGAGCAGTCCCGAGTCTGGTTGACTGAAGCCGCACAGATGCTCGGACCCCCAAAAGGGAGTCAGGGAGATACTGAGATCTGTTTCGTCGAAGGCAACAGAAGAGGGGACTACTGTCTCATGGTCATGTACCCCCGAGCCAACGAACCCATAACCTCCCTTATTGTGCCACTCAATGGTTCCCCCGAGCCAATGAACCCATCACCAGTTGCCTCCCCTGTTGTGCCACCCAATCGGGTGATCTCGCCAGCTACCCAGAAGGAATGAGAAATAACAAGAGAGACAGATAGAACAGGCTAGGGCGTGGTAGAGGATGCCAAATTCCTCATTTATGGATAGAACAAGCCCTCACCAGGAAGAAAGAATAGGAAGAGGAAGAGAAGCAAACGCCAAGCCCTGTATGGAAGGGAGAGGAGAGAGTTGGAGGAAGATCAGGTTTGTGACTATGGCTTCAACTCTAACCTTCCTCTCAGGGATGCCATTGGCCCACTAATAATGTGGACTCACCTTCCTCTCAGGGATGCCATTTGCCCACTAATAATGTGGACTCATCTGCATTTCCTCTTAACCAGGACAACCCAGCGCCCCAATTATTCCCAACTCATCCACCTCAATACACATAGGTGAACCGGTGGTACAGAAATGTTATTATGAGATATACAGTATACCTCCCAACGCGGTGAGTATCATAGTTATGTCATTGATCATAATTACACTAAATAATCACAGCTTGTATTTGAGGTCTCGCCAAAACGGCACTACATAGACACTTTACCAAGCAAACACTAGTGCACAGTTGCCACATTTACGAATTTAGAACCTCAACTGAAAAAAAGGCATAATTATGTGTTCACAATACTCGTATATCTAAACAACAAGGAACCTACCCTGGGTACCACTATTGAGGCAAGGGTAAGGTAAGGGAGGCATTTATTGGTATGTTTCTTGGTATATTTTGGAGCAAAAAAAAAAAAATAAATAAGAGTGAGAGAGGTTTTCCCCTTAACCTGAGACCATTGCAAGGGATATGAATATGCTATGTGGGTTTGTGAAGGTGTAATGAAGAGCCGCCAGAAGCCGACTTTCAATGTTATATAGAATTTATCAGGATCGACTCAGGCTTGAATTCTTACCCACCGAGCTGAGAGGAAAGCAAGTATAGATATTTTTGTACCCACCTGGAGGTTCATGATGGCAGTGTCCTCAATGACAAACACGTATCGAGGGCTGGACTGCTGAACGTACCTGATGATCGGATCAAGTCTCTTGCTGCCGTTTCTGGCTCGGTTCCTATCAACACAACACAAACAAACAATGGTTAAGGAATAACACCGAGTCTTTATTGACCACGTTTGACCATTGCTTTTCAAGGATCAAATGTTCCTTAACTAAAATATGATGTCAAAGTAATGCCTATTTTTTATTAACAACAATGTTATATATTTAACATTAGCAAATGAACTCACTATGTTATTAGGCCATGCAAGTTGTCAACTACATACGCTCACCTTCCACTAGCAAAATCTGTCGTCTGCTGAATGATCTCCCAGGCTGAGCGTCCTCCACACAGTGCGTTGTGTTTTGTGGGTGCCACACGGTTGTGGGTCTTGTCATTGCAGAAGAGCCTTACCTGGTTAAATATCCAAAAGTACATATGACTATGTAGATCGTCTTATTTGTACAAATCCCAGAACATCGTTTCAAAAATCTTTAAGAATTTATCACTCTCGGGAACAGCCTTGGAATTGTTTACATTGCACTCAAGGGGTGAGTCAGGACACATCACAGGGAAGGTCAGAGGGTGAGAAAAATTCTTTATTGTTGCGCCAATTTCTTGACCAAGGAATAATCCTAGCTTAATAAATGAAGTACCTATATACGCAAAATAAAGCAATGAATGTCATGCAATCATCAAAACCATAAAATATCACTAATGAAAATGTGTTATTATAACAAGCAGAATTGAGTTTACTCAGATATGTTTTACATATCACGTCACTATGAATTTATTATTAGTTTAAGCGATGTGCTTGTTATATAATGAAATATAGATAATTTAATAAGGAAGCCAAAGAAACAAACTAAAATACTATATGGTAATCCACAATAGAGCAATAGATAAAAAAAAAATTGTTACAGTATGTGTAACTGCATGTGACGAAGGCTCAGGAACAACTGAACAACCCGTTGACCATCCCTTGCGTTCAATATAAACAAACCAAAGTCGTTCCCAAGAGTATTAAGTAAATACATCCATTGAGATGTTGTGTCGAATTTACTTGAAGGCGTGAAGCTCAGTTGTTTTCAGTTTACCATTAGATTGGACTCCATCTATGACAGAAACGATGATTTCTAAATGAATATGGATTTAAAAAACATATTAATTAAAAAAGGCTTGTTTAAAAAGAATATCATATGAGGAGGAGCCATTATAAATGAAATTTCGTTACTGTTTCCTGAGGTCTAAGGTAGCAAAAAGTCGTCATTTAAGGCTCCTCCCTATACGGTGTTGTTTTATAAATGTTCGGTCAATATATTGTTTATTTTAATAAAAAAACTACATTGCTGAAGATCTTACCGAGCGCAATTCAGGGAAAGCCAGCAGGGAGGAGCTAAGGTGGCCGTTGCTGTACGGCTCTGGGGTGAATGAACAGCCTGGCTGGGATGGGTCACAGATGTTACCTTTGACTGCACCGTCAGCACAACTGGTGGCCGCCCACTGGTGAGTGTTGGGGTCACGGAAGGTGGGCGGATAGAGTGGGTCGTTGGTGTGTCCTCGTTCATCAAACACGCCCCATCGAAACTTTGCCCACTCAGCCAACAGAAGCCGAGAAGCCTGAGTAAAAGATTCATTGTTAGAGGCCCTCAAGAGGTCGGCACCCATCTGGATGAAATCCCCTTGTCGACCACAGCCCTGACTCTGTTGTGTCCATGGCCGGGATTCAAAGACAGGATGTGCTGCTGTCACACGTATATGGCCTTGTGTTGGTGCAGATGAGGCGGTGAGGGGTGTGAGTAGTGAGCAAGTGAGGGAGTCTGTCTTCCAGGTGCGAGGCAGAGCTACTGTTACTTTCCGTAGTGATGCCCGACCCACCGTGGCAGACCACATCTGACTTGACAGTTCCCGAAGTACACTCTGCAGGGAAGGAGAAAGGAACAGTGTTACTTCACAATAACTGTGAGGAGACAGACACATATAGTGTTACTTTACAATAACTCTCTGAGGAGAGAGGGAGATAGATAGAGATTGTGTTATTATACAATGAATTTGTGAGGAGAGAGAGAGTGTGTTACTTCACCATGACTGTGTGAGGAGGGAGGGAGAAAAATGTTACTTCAACATCACAATGACATAAGCTTTACTGAACGAAATCAAATATAATAAAATAATATAAAAATTATCATAGAAGTAAGATCATACCTGACCAATGACACAGCCAAGATACATTACATTAATATTTATGCTGTATATTTTCAGAAAGTATGAGTAACTTTTATAATTTCCTTAGATCTGCCCAGGAGGGTGGACTTTATTCTTTGTGAATATTAGCCTTCCCCCACAGGGCTAGAATATAGATTTCTGTAGGATCTGGTCACTTTCTAGTGGATTTGACGAGATCTGCCACATGGATTAAAAATCCCCGTGAGGTGTACTGCAGCCAGAGTTTTTTTTTTTTTTTTTCTACTATGTGGACCGCCAGCAAACAGGGTGCATTATGCCTTTGCATGCAGCAGTCTAAACTCCCTCCCCCCCTATGGTCCCTTCAGGGCTGGTCTCATGGAAGGTGCGGCCCCACTTGTAGCTCTTGTGGTAACGTGGACTTGGGCCCACAGCACTGGCTGTGGGATCAAAGACCTTCACCCCAATCTCCCTGGTGGTTAGAGGCCTCCAGACTTCCTGGTCCAGTAAGCTCTGGTCCCATCTCCCTGGGATGTGCTTCGGTAGCTCAGGCATATAGGTTCAGCCCCTCCTTTATTTTAATTTGTTTTTTCACTGCGACCAGAGCATACCGGGGGTCTGTGAGGCAGCAGGCCATTTTGCCCTGGGAGAACATCAACATCAACAACTTCCTTAAAGGTCCTGGAGTGGCGGCGTCTACGTCGTGGGACCACCCCTCAAGGCTGCAAGAAGCTATGGGGGCTAAACCGCCACAAAATCCCCCCGCCCCAATCAAGGAGGCGCAAGCTCCTGGGAACGGCGTTGGTCACCCGGGCAATTACCACACCCCTCACACAACACACACAATTACACATTTTTCCACCACCAAGAAATGATCCTCTGGCTGTCATTTCTCGGCTTCTCCTTCTAGCCGGAGACACTGAGAGCAACCCAGGACCCACCAACAAACACACATGTCCAACATGCCCAAAACCCAACAAACAGACAACGGGATCAATTCAATGCAGCCCTTGCAGAAACTGGACCCACCCTACAAATACAACACCTGCCTCCAAACAACACTACACAAACATATAGACTCGTCCTCCATCACCCACATCACCACTCCTACCCCCACCACCCTTACTCCCAACAACATCACCGACACGGCCACCACCATCCCGATCCCCAACCCCGTCAAAGACTCCCACTCCCCACCCCAACGCAGCAGCACACAACACACACCGCACCCACAACATAAATATACTCCAAATAAATATTGATGGCATTAACACAAAAAAACAAGAACTTACACACTTCATCATACAACACAACATACGCATTGCCATCGTACAAAAAACCAGATTACATAACACACACGAAACACCTACATTCCCCAACAACACCACCATCAGACAAGATCGAGCCAACGGCAATGGCGGCGGACTCATCACCCTAATCCACAAATCCATCAACTATACAGAAACCAGTGCACATCTCAATTCCCTTCTCCCCCACCACGACACCATCACAGAAATTCAGGCCATCAAAATACGCACTAGCAAAACAACAAGCACCACAATAACCAACATATACATCCCCCCTCAAACCAGCCCAACAGTTCCCCATAACTTCACCCCCCAACTCCAACAAATCACCAGCCAACCTAACCTCATCCTAGGCGGTGACTTCAACGCCAAGACATCGGTCTGGTACATCAACAACCCAGACACAAACAGAGGACTTGAAATCCTCTCCCAAACAGACAACCTCATCACACTAAACAACACACACCAACACACCCACATCCCTCACCAAGCCCTCTACCAACCACCATCACCCGACATCACCTTCTGCTCCCCCAACCTAGCACCCAGAACATCATGGAGGGTGGTCAACACTCTTGGCTCTGACCACCTCCCAATCATCATCACAATTAAATCAAGAATCACCCCAGCTGGCCACAGACACACATACACTAATTACACCAAAGCCAACTAGGACATCTTCACTACAGACACAGAAGATCACTTTGAAAAACTGAACAATACACCCATCACAAACATCAACACTACTGTACAAAAATTCAACACAATCATACAAACTGCAAACAACAAACACATCCCTACAGGCAACAGAAGAAAATACAACCCCAACTTTACAACAGAAATTCAGGGCCTCATCAGACAACGAGACACACTCAAACACTCACATGTACACACAGAAATGCAAACACATCCACTCACATCGTCCAACCCTACCTCAACACACTCAATGCCTGGTTCATCACATACAGACTTAAAATAGCACCCACCAAATCAACAATCACCCTTCTCACCGAACACCGTTACACACCACACCTCACCATAAACAACACACCTATACCACACACACAAACACACACCTAAAATACTTGGCATAACATACAACACATCCATGACATTCAAACAACACATCACAACCATCAAAAACAAATGCATGCAAAGACTTAAGGCCCTCAGATCACTTACCAGCACAACATTTGGACACACCAAAGAAACCACAACCACAGTATACAAACAATATATCCGATCAGTGATGGATTATGCAAGCCCCGCCTGGGCCTCACACCTCACTGAAACTCATCTCAACACCCTACAGACCATACAAAACAGAGCCCTAAGAACAATCGCAGGCTGCACAGCTACCACACCTACAGACCACTTACACTACGAAACCAAAATCCTCAAAATTAAGGACCACCTCGACATGAGAGATACACAAACACTTGCTGCAGCCTCCAGAAATCTACGCCACCCACTACACTACATGGCAAAACACCCAGAGATGCAAAGAAACATCAAAACAACCCCCAGAACACGATACCATACACAAATACTATCATCTCTTACACCCTGCCCACCCCAAACCAGTCTCCAAAAACACATCCACATTCAAATCACCCACCAATCCATCCAAAAACTTAAAAACAACACCCTGCTGCATGCACGACCCCCTGACATCCACCCATCAGAATCCTCCCTTCCTCGCAAAGACAGAGTCCACCTGGCCAGGTTGAGAAGCGGCCATCATCCGGCTCTTCTGACATATCAAAAGAAACTAGATGGAGCCATCACAGTTACCTGCCCAGGATGCAACACAGCACTCCATTCTATTAAACACATTATGGAAGACTGCAACGCACACAACGACACTCGCCAACAACACAAGATACACTCACTGAGGGCACTGTGGGAAAGCCCGGTTCAAGCCATAGCCTTCCTCAAGAGCTCGGGGCTGTTCTGCCAGACAGCTTGAGGAACTTCAACAACAATAACAACTTCCTTAGAAAAAATATATTATGCTTATTTACTTAATCTGTGTCAGAAGACAGATAACCTCTGGGGAGGCGGTGGCAGAGTGGATACATTGGTGGACCGCGAATGTAATGGGCCGGGTTCGAGTCCACGAAAAAACGTCTGGGGGGTTTTCAGAGGTGATTTGACGGGTCCAGCTGTTCTTCAAAGTATCCTGGCTACGCCGACATGTCAAGAAAATACTCCCGACATCGTCGTCAACTCACCATATTCAAAGATGCTGTGAGTGACGGTGTAGCTGCTCTCCTTATAGTGACGTGAAATAATAAGGTGTCGTCATCTAGTGGGGCAGAAGAGAAGCTACGGTACCAACATCACCACGAAGCTCCACTATCTCATCTAGTGCAACACCCAATAATTTCGGGGCCACGCAAGAATCACGGGCTACTGACACCCTACAGCCCTGAGGTTGAGGTAAAAAAAAAAAAAAAAACTATGCGAGTTGGGTATATAATTGAAATTGTTTCACTATTTTGGAGGAACCAGTAGCTATTGATTCCTTCAAACTATACCAGGAAACAGACAACTTTATCAACAAACGACCCCCATAACGATATAGTCGTCATCACTTGACAACCTCGGTGAAGAGAAAAAATTATATTGCAAACAGAGATGGAATTAATGCCACCTACTACTGATCTTGGAAGAAAGGAAAATTATCAGCGGGAAATGAATCGGTAATCATAAAAACACTGAAGGTCGGAAAACACCAACACTAATACCGTGACACTTGCAGTATTTGGGATATTAACATTACATTAACATAGGCTGGGTGCCAATTCGGAGGTCGTGAAGTTTGTGTGAAATTAGCATGGGCCTCGGTCTTTAAGAACCCTATGTCTTCGGTGTGTAAGAGAGAGAGAGAGAGTGAGTGCGAGTGCGTGCTAACTTATTAATTAAAGGGCTGACTAACATTTCATAAGTGTGAGGAACATTGAGAGAGGGAGTGAAAAACAGTTAACAGTGAGACAGACAGTTGGACAAGACATGAGTGACTGTTTGTGTGTGTGTTAATTTTTCGTATGTATACTACTATCCGTTTCAGCGCCGGACAGACGGTGTTTTTCGCAAATATCTCCTAAACGAATCGTTGTATCAATATAATATTTCAACACACTATCTTTAACACCCGGGCGTAATTTATGGCTGACATACCATATTCCTATATGTGTTATGCGAGGAGTTTACTCGTGAAAAATAGCACAAAGCCAGCCAGTCATATTGACGCATTCGAAGGAAAGTGTGGCCCCCCAACACCCTCCCAAACCATTCCTAACCACAACTACATCCCCCCCTTCTCACCCCTCCCTCCTCCTCTTCTCCCCCTAGCTCCTCGCCTCCCTCATCACTGGT